>MU260436.1:97500-185000 GCA_020310875.1 Ceratopteris richardii
GCCATATGCTATGCAACTTTTGCTTTAATTGAATTTTTCTAGCTTTAATTGAATCTCTCTGATATACATATCGAAATCCAATGGAGAACTTTTCTAGATTTTTCTATCCATGTTTTATATTCCTTTTGCTCTTCTGCATTCGGGTTCTCTGGCAACTCAGGATACTCGTCCTCTCCATTCACTAATCCCCATAGACCTTTTCCCATCAAGATATTTTCCATCCTATATGAACATATGTGATAATTGGCTTTGTTTAGCTTATCACCAACTATTTGTGTAATGTTATCATCTATTCTTGTAATTTAAGCACTTCTCTATGCTATGGCAATTTTATGGCAAGGCCTAGAAAAAATTCGATAGCATTTTCACTGTATTTCTATATATATGCACCAAAAACTGAATGCTCACAAGTAATCTCAATGATTTCCCCCAAGCACTCCCAGCGTCTCTTATGCACTTATATGCTGAATTTTTATCTCTCTGAAAAAAATTTGGCAGAGTCCCCTTTGTCCAAAGTGTATATGAGCCAAGTCAACTATAGTGAACCCACTCCAAAACCCAAACTTTGGGTAAAACCATCAATAACAACACGTAACATAAGAAAATAATCTTTGACGGGAGGCCTCAAAATCATACATTCATCCCGTGATCGGTACACGAAATCTTTGGACTGACTTCTCTTTTTTCTTCCACCTATATCACCAGAGTATCTCCAAGCATGAGAATACCCCAGTTAAAAACCTCATCACGTCCCTCAGTTTTTATTTAAATTCAATGGTTTTCAACAGAGTATTAAAACCTCACAAGGTGCATGAGTTGTCCATATTAAGGACCCGTAGAATGCTTACATTCGTCTCACAGCATATGAGTATTGTCCATTCAAGGATCCACAAGAAAGTACATGACATCACCTGCCACATGCATTCAAAGGAAAAAAACCAAAATTCAAATATATACCTCACAATAGAAGACCTCTCAATAATTTGCAACTTTTCTTGATTTGAGAGTCTCACTTGTTTGCAACCTCGACACTTTGTTTACTATCAATGAACTCTCTCACATCTCTCCTTTGCAGAAGCTAAACCAAAGAGATGTTTGCTATATCGAGGCTTGATCTTGATGGTCGGAGGATTTAGGCTCTCACCATTTGCATGATTGGAGCAGGTGGATTCATTGGATCGCACTTGTCTGAGAAGTTAATGCTTGAAATGGAGCATATCCTACTTGCCATTGATGTTTACAGTGACAAAATCCAACATCTTTTGGAATCAAGATAGCCTTGGAACAATCGTATTGAATTTCACAGGCTTAATATTAAGAATGATCCATGCCTTGAAGGCCTTATCAAGCTTTTTGATCTGGTAATCAATCTTGTAGTTATATGCACTCCTACCGATAATAACACATGGCCTCTTGACACAATATATAGAAACTTCATTGATGCACTCCTTGTGGTGCGATACTGCTTTGATACCTATTCTTGTAATTTAAGCCGTTCTCTATGCTGTGCCAATTTTATGGCAAGGCCTAGAAAACATTTCACAGCGTTTTGGATGTATTTCTATATATATGCACCAAAAATTGAATGTTCAGAAGTAATCTCAATGGTTTACCTCTTGTTCTAAGCACTCCCTACATCTCTATGCACTTATATGCTGATTTTTTACCTCTTTGAAAAAAATTCAGTAGAGTCTCCTTTGTCCAAAGTGTATATGAGCCAAGTCAACTATAGTGAATCCACTCCAAAACCCAAACTCTCGGTAAAAGCATCAATAACAACATGTAACATAAGCTAATAATCTATGACGGGAGGCCTCCAAATCATACATTCATCCCGTGATCGGTACATGAAGTCTTTGGACTGTCTTCTCTTTTTTCTTCCACCTATATCACCAGAGTATCTCCAAGCATGAGAATACCCTAATTAAAAACCTCATCACGTCCCTTAGCTTTTGTTTAAATTCAATGGTTTTCAATAGAGTAATAAAACCTCACAAGATGCGTGAGTTATCCACATTAAGGACCCCTAAAATTCTTACATTCATCTCACACCATGTGAGTATTATCCATTCAAGGATCCACAAGAAAGTACATGACATCACCTGCCACATCCAGTCAAAGGAAAAAAGCAAAATTCAAATATGTACCTGACAATAGAAGACCTCTCAATAATTTCCAACTTTTCTTGATTTAAGAGCCTCACTTGTTTGCAAGCTCGAAACTTTGTTAACTATCGATAAACTCTCTCACATCTCTTGTTTGCAGAAGTTGAACCAAAGAGATGTCTACTGTATGGGGGCTTGATCTTGATGGTCGGAGGATTCAGCCTCTCACCATTTGCATGATTGGAGCAGGTGGATTAATTGGATTGCACTTGTGTAAGAAGTTAATGCTTGAAATGGAGCATATCGTACTTGCCATTCACGTTTACAGTGACAAAATCCAACATCTTTTGGAATCAGGATAGCCTTGGAACAATCGTATTGAGTTTCACAGGCTTAATATTAAGAATGATCCATGCCTTGAAGGCCTTATCAAGCTTTTTGATCTGGTAATCAATCTTGTAGCTATATGTACTCGTACTGATAATAACACATGGCCTCTTGACACAATATATAGCAACTTCATTGATGCACTCCTAGTGATGCGATACTGCTTTGATACCTATTCTTGTAATTTAAGCACTTCTCTATGCTATGGCAGTTTTATGGCAAGGCCTAGAAAACATTTCACAGCATTTCGGCTATATTTCTATATTTATGCACCAAAAACTGAATGTTCACAAGTAATCTCAATGGTTTCCCTCTTGTTCTAAGCACTCCCTGCATCTGTATGCACTTATATGCTTATTTTTTAACCTCTCTGAGAAAACTCCAGTAGAGTCTCCTTTGTCCAAAGTGTATATGAGCCAAGTCAACTATAATGAATCCACTCCAAAACCCAAACTCTGGGTAAAAGCATCAATAACAACACGTAACATAAGAAAATAATCTCTGACAGGAGGCCTCCAAATCATACATTGATCCCGTGATCGGTACACGAAGTCTTTGGACTGTCTTCTCTTTTTCCTTTCACCTATATCACCAGAGTATCTCCAAGCATGAGCATACCCTAGTTAAAAACCTTATCACGTCCCTTAGTTTTTGTTTAAATTCAATGGTTTTCAACAAAGTAATAAAACCTCACAAGATGCGTGAGTTGTCCACATTAAGGACCCCTAAAATTCTTACATTCATCTCACACCATATGAGTATTGTCCATTCAGGGACCTAGAAGAAAGTACATGACATCACCTGCCACATGCAATCAAAGGAAAAAAACCAAAATTCAAATATGTACCTGACAATAGAAGACCTCTCAATAATTTCCAAGTTTTCTTGATTTAAGAGCCTCACTTGTTTGCAAGCTCGAAACTTTGTTTACTATCGATAAACTCTCTCACATCTCTCGTTTGCAGAACCTGAACCAAAGAGTATCGAGGCTTGATCTTGATGGTCGGAGGATTCTACCTCTCACCATTTGCATAATTGGAGCAGGTGGATTCATTGGATCGCACTTATGTGAGAAGTTAATGCTTGAAATGGAGCATATCGTACTTGCCATTGACATTTACAGTGACAAAATCCCTTATCTTTTGGAACTAGGACAACCTTGGAACAACCGTATCGAGTTTAATAGGCTTAATATTAAGAATGATACATGCCTTGAAGGCCTTATCAAGCTTTTTGATCTGGTAATCAATCTTGTAGGTATATGCACTCCTACCGATAATAACACATGGTCTCTTGATGCACTCCCAGTGGTGCGATACTGCTTTGATACCACTTGTGGATTAAGCGCAGCTATGGCGTTGGCCCGTATACATAGAGGACGGCGAGGACATACAGACGAAGAGAGGAGAAAGAAAGGGTTCTGAAAACGCGCACTTCGGCAGTAGCGATAGAGAGTTTTTATTAATTTGTTTTTTGTTTTTACAATAACTTCCACGTCATCAATAACTAACATTGTAATCGTCAGACATGAGTGGTAGATTCAGAAGTGAATTCATGCCTGTGGGACTACAAAGAAGTGGCAGAAATTTCTATAATGCGCTTTGCTTCTATAACTGTCACAACTCGAAAGGATTGATGGAGAACTTCGTTTGCCCCTCCTCTCTTAATTACTACTCCTACCAAAGGAATGCTCTACGACAAGGCTGCTTAGCCTCTTGTTTCATCCTTGCGCTTATGTAAAAATATTTCCTTCAATTTTGGAAACAAGTATTGAAATTACTTATCATTAGATGACTGAAGAATTCTTTCTTCTAAATCTTTTCCATTCCACTTCTCTTAATTTTATAAATACTCCCATATGCATAACTAATCAATAAATATAGACTTTCACAACGATACAATGTTTTTTAGTGTTTTTTACACATCTTCTTGAAATACATGATTTTCTCTCTTTTTCAAATTGGATTTAAAAAAGCACATCTCAGTGCATCATAATCGCGAAATTCATAAATGGCATGTTGAAAAAGAAATGGAGTGTGGTTTCCTTTCAAAGTTCCCATATTTTCCATTGTCAATGTAATTAAATTGTCCATTGTCAATGTAATTAAATTGTTGAATGTTGTCAACTAGCGACAGAAGGTGGAAAAATGGTGATAGTGATGCCGAGTGGATGAGAAGATCTAGAATTGCCACTAACAAAGCTCCAGCTCTTTCTTGGAATGTCTATAAACGTTTTTGTATGGCACTGGAACATAGTTTGTAAGATTCTCATGCGTCAATCTCAACCAAGGGTGTAAGGAAATTGTCTCGATTGGGATTTTCTCGATTGGGAGGAGATGTAGTCCAATGTGACACGAAAAATAATGGTGGTAAGCATGCTCCTAATAATTACCATTTACATCCCTTCCCTTTTTTTTAAAGGAGAGAGATCGGTAGAAGCCTAGTCTCCCTTGCTTTAATTAATAAAAAAAACAATTTTATAATAAAGGGGCATAGTGCCCTTGGGATCCCCTATATCCCACAAAGCAAGGATAGGACTATCCGAACGCGCAAAAATGGTGATGGCGAGGATTCGACAAAAATCCAGGTTTTAGATGGAGTTAAAGAGAAGTTGATTGATATTTTCATTTCCCTCATGGGCTAAAATACCAATAACCTTTTGATCTTGTTATTTTCCAGGGCTAAAATCCTATGGTGTTGAAAGGGAGGGGACTTCTTCAAATTACATATTCTTTTCCCTAACTGGTCAAGAGATTTATTAGTCAACCATTTCTTCATATGGTCATCAAAATTGGTAGCGTATCTTTCTTTCCATATCTTGCATGGTGCTTCCCCCCTTATTGCATCCCATAAGGCAGAAGAGCAACCAATCAATTCTCCAAGTAAAGATTGCTTGTAGGTGATTTTACTCTCTAAACACAAGATCTTTGCAAGAGTGTACTACACCCAGTGACTCCTAGGGCACAAATAGAAGGGGTGACCAATGTCTTCCCTATCATTGAGGCAATGCTTACACCACTCAAGGGGACCAAATTTTCGTTTTCTTTTTGCTTTTGACATTGTTCCAGATTTCCCAGTGAAGAATTTACTACATAAGAATCAACATTTTATTCTCAATGAGAGGATGCCACAAGCCCATGAACTTAAATTTCCACATGATATAGGTCCAGTTTAGATACCATCTTCTGTTAAGGGATATGTCCAAGGCTAGGTGCTTCTTCACACTCATCACCTATCCAATTTATTACCATTGATCCATGTTAATCATTCAATCTCGAAGGGATCATGCCTGAGAAGGAGGGGAGTCTTTGAGTTTCCCCAAGAATTGATTCTACGTCTTACTAGTCACAACCTTCATAAAAAACTATCTTAGATGTGTCAATATCTTCAAATGTGATCCAATGTCTTCTCTCTTGATTCTAGAGATGTTAAACATCCTTTGTTCCATAGCTTCTTTGCCCTTTGGAGGTTCTCTTGGACAACGGTCAACTCCACCAAATATGAAACAAAATAGAATCCTTCTATCTAATCTTGATAGCGCACTTCCAATCCTAGTCGATCTTGATGTAGTGTTTCATTTTTTTCCAACTCTTCCATAAGGAGCAGACTAAGTGTGAACCCTTGGGACTCACAAGGAAGGGAGAAAATAGAAAAGTGAGCAGTGCAATAAGTCTTTAAATTGCACCATGCTTTGATCATCCACTTGGACACCATATTATCTACCATCCCACCCACATCCAAAATGCCCAAACCACTTGAATCTTTCTAATTATCACAACTCACCCTCTTGATTTCGAGCACACGTGTCCTATTGGGATCAGTTGTCCGTAGGAAATTTATGCAAGATCTTTCGAAATTTGCTAAATCTTTGTCTTGCCATCTCCAACATGCCATGAAATCGATAAGTGATGAAAGAGGGAAGGTGTTTCAACATGCCCTCCCAAGTTCACTTGCATGCCCTTCCAATAATTAAGAATATTATCAAGCTTGGTGATAACCAAACTCCATTGCTCGCTCATGGAAACAGTGAAACCCATTGAAATTCCAAGCATACAAAATAAATGTCCATTGCGGAGCTCTTAACATCCTTGATCAACCCAAAACTATGGAGGGGGCCCCAAAATAGCGTTGAAAGCTACTTTTGAGTGATTTTATTCTAGACGTAGAAGCAATCTAGGTCTTTAGAGATTTCTAAAAGGTGTTGACTAGGTTGCATTATTCGTTATTCGACAATTAGTTTATTCTTGAATAATTATAGAATTTTACAGCAACCCTCCATTATTCGACCAAATTATTCGGTGCCACATCATCTCATTCGGAGATGAGCGAATACTTTATGCATGGTAATTCGTCAAATTTCGATTGAATGCACTTTTGATCAAAAAGGTCTTCGATCAAAAAAGAAAACTTTATTGGTCGAAAAGTCTTTGATCGAATTACATTTCAATCAAAAATAATTTGGGCGAATAGTTTTTATAAAAGAACACAAGTAGACTCATTTTTCATAAGAGTTGCTTTGTTTTTTTATGAACTTAGAGTGTCACAGATAGAACAAAGTATAAACTCTTGCTATACATATTTACTTTTGTACTTAAAGCATAAAGAAAAATATATTTGTTTGCAAATTATTGTGATTGTTTGACTCGACATTGATTCTTACTTCACGATAGTATATGTATGTCTGTGTATGATTGTGAGTAAATATGTATTGTGATTGTTTGAATCAATATTGATTCTTACTTCACAATAGTATATGTATGTGTATTTGAGTGTATAATCGTGAATGAAATATATTGTGATTGTTTGATTCAACATTGATTCTTACTTCACAATAGTATATGTGTGTGTGTATGATTGTGAATAAAAATGTATTGTGATTGTTTGAATCAATATTGATTCTTACTTCACAATAGTATATGTATGTGTATTTGAGTCTATAATCGTGAATGAAATCTATTGTGATTGTTTGATTCAACATTGATTCTTACTTCACAATAGTATATGTGTGTGTATGATTGTGAATAAAAATGTATTGTGATTGTTTGAATCAATATTGATTCTTACTTCACAATACTATGTGTATGTGCATGTATGTTATATGATTATGCATGTATATGTGTGTTTTTTTTTATAATTCAAGGGCTCAAAAGGTAATAATAAGTGAAGATGAAAGGCATCAAAGGTTACATATCAGCTAAGAGAAGGTTCTTGTTGTATCGATTCAATCCCTACAATAGATCGAGGGAATACCGATGGTCAGTATACCGACGGTTAGCTGTCGGCATCGGTATGACCCTCGGTTGATTTGGGAAAGCCACTTTGCCTCAGAAAGGCAGCGTCAGTATAAGCGTCGGTAATTTTCTAGAATTACCGACACTTATACCGACGGTTATACCGATGCTCTCTTTTTAACCGGGCCCGAAACCAAAATTCGTCATTCTAAGCATTTTGAATCCAGCTCTTCTCCTGTCGGGTTTGCGCGTGCCAACAGCAGATCTCTCTTTGTCACCCTCTCTCTCTCTCTCTCTCTCTCTCTCTCTCTCTCTCTCTCTCTCTCTCTCTCCCCCTCTCTCTCTCCCTCCCTCTCTCTCACTCTCTCTCCCTCTCTCTTCCTCCCTCTTTCTCCCTCCCTCTCTCTCTCTCTCTCTCTAAACAGACCTCTATCTTTGTAGATCTGAAGTTTTGGTAGGTAGATCGCACATATTGTAGCACTCCTTTTTGTTTCTCTATGTTTTTCCTTTACTAATATGTTCTCTGTTTGGTTTTTCAAGAAATTTTGGGATCAAATCTTTGGAAATTCGACGAAGAAGAACCTCAAGTGGATTTTGATGATCTTGATTCAAACAATTCTCTCTCTCTCTCTCTCTCTATTGTAAAAATCTTTTTTCTTTATTAGCATTTTTGCTTTTCTAATATCTTCTCTTTAGTTTTGCAAGAGATTTTTGGGATCAAATCTTTCGAAATTCGACGAAGAAGAACTTCAAGTGGATTTTGACAACCTTGATTCAAAAATTACATCAATGTAAGTGAAGCATATATCACTCTTTTTTCTTTCTTTATGTTTTTTCTTTTCTAATGTCTTCTCTCTTTAGTTTTGTTTTCGACTGAGAGAGAGAGAGAGGGAGAGATATATACATATACATACACAGATACACAATGCATATGCACACACACATGCATATGCATACACATATACACAATGCATATGCAAACACACATACACAATGCATATTCATACACACATACATAATACATATGCAAACACATACATGCATGCATACACACATGCACATGCATACACACATGCACATGCATACACACATGCATATGCAGACACATACACACATACACAATGCATATTCATACACACATACACAATAGATATGCATACACATACATGCATGCATATATATGTATACACATACATGCATATGCATACATACATGCATGCATATATGTATATACGCATACATGCATATGCATACACATACAAATATGCATATGCATACATGAATGCATATGCATACATGAATGCATATGCATACATGAATGCATATGCATACAAGCATGCATATGCATACATGCATGCATATGCATACATGAATATACATACACATACACATACACATACATGAATATGCATACACATACACATACACATACACATACATGAATATGCATACACATACACATGCATGCGTATGCATACATGAATGCATATGCATACATGCATGCATATATATGTATACACATACATGCATATGCATATATACAAGCATGCATATGCATACATGTATGCACATGCATACATGCATGCATATGCATAGATGCATGCATATGCATAGATGTATGCATATGCATAGATGCATGCATATGCATACATAAATACATATGCATACATGAATGCATATGCAATACATGAATGCATATATATATGTATACACATACATGCATATGCTTACATGCATGCATATATATGTATACACATACATGCATATGCATACATGCATGCATATGCATACATGCATGCATATGCATACATGAATGCATATATATGTATACATGAATGCATGTATGCATATGCATGCATGTATGCATATGCATACATGAATGCATATATATGCATACATGAATGCATGTATACATATGCATACATGCATGCATATGCATACAATCATGCATATGCATACAAGCATGCATATGCATCAAGCATATCCATACATGAATGCATATATATGTATACATGAATGCATGCATATGCATACATGAATGCATATGCATACATGAATGCATATGCATACATGAATGCATATGCATACATGAATGCAGATGCATACATGAATGCATATATATGCATACATGAATGCATGTATACATATGCATACATGCATGCATATGCATACAATCATGCATATATATGCGTGTGTTCGTGTTCATGAATGCATACATGAATGCATATATATGTATACATACATGCATGCATATGCATACAAGCATATGCATACATGAATGCATGTATACATATGCATACATGAATGCATATATATGTATACACATACATGCATGCATATGCATACAAGCATGCATATGCATACATGAATGCATATGCACACATGAATGCATATGCATACATGAATGCATATATATGTATACACATACATGCATGCATATGCATACAAGCATATGCATACATGAATGTATGTATACATATGCATACATGCATGCATATGCATACATGAATGCATATATATGTATACATGAATGCATGTATACATATGCATACATATACATACAAGCATGCATATGCATACATGAATATGCATAGATATGCATACATGCATGCATATGCATACAAGCATGCATATGCATACATGAATACATATATATGCATACATGAATGCATATATATGCATACATGAATGCATATATATGCATACATGAATACATGTATACATATGCATACATATGCATACAAGCATGCATATGCATACAAGCATGCACATGCATACAAGCATGCATATGCATACAAGCATGTATACATATGCATACAAGCATGTATACATATGCATACAAGCATGTATATATATGCATACATGAATGCATGTATACATATGCATACATGCATGCATATGCATACAAGCATGCATATGCATACATGAATGCATATGCATATGTATACATGAATGCATATATATGTATACACATACATGAATGCATATGCATATGTATACATGAATGCATATATATGTATACACATACATGAATGCATATATATGTATACACATACATGCATGCATATGCATAGAAGCATATGCATACATGAATGCATATATATGTATACACATACATGCATGCATATGCATACAAGCATATGCATACATGAGTGCATGTATACGTATGCATACATGCATGCATATGCATACATGAATGCATATGCATACATGAATGCATATGCATACATGAATGCATATATATGTATACACATACATGCATGCATATGCATACAAGCATATGCATACATGAATGCATGTATACATATGCATACATGCATGCATATGCATATAAGCATGCATATGCATACATGAATGCATATGCATATGTATACATGAATGCATATATATGTATACACATACATGAATTCATATATATGTATACACATACATGCATGCATATGCATACAAGCATATGCATACATGAATTCATATATACATATGCATACATGAATGCATATATACATATGCATACATGAATGTATATATATGTATACACATACATGCATGCATATGCATACAAGCATATGCATACATGAATGCATGTATACATATGCATACATGCATGCATATGCATACAAGCATGCATATGCATACATGAATGCATATGCATATGTATACATGAATGAATATGTATACAAGCATGCATATATATACATTGGATGAGATGAGATCTTCACATTGAATCAGATTGGATCTCCACGTACACCTTGGGGTGCGCATGATCATGATGACTCAAAGATATATCATATCTATAATGGAGCCACAGTTATGGATTCGGCCAGAAAGTCAATGCGCTAGCGTATACGACAACTCTGCTCCATCAAATTCGGTCATTCAGTAATGTTAAAATGGACCGAACGGGATAGGGACTCTAAAAATCATATCACACAATGCATATATGAAGAGTACCGGCCAGCACCTGGGAATCCTATGTTCCGAGTGGATTCAACATACAGCACGCGTAGTGATGTCGCATCGACGATCGGAAGCTCGCAACGCTTACAGAGCAGGCTTACCAAACCTGTATGGCTAGATCTCGAAGAATGGGAATCGATTGAGGATGAGCAGGAACATACTCCTGATCGATATTATCAACAGAGAGATGCGGCGGCCACACGTTTAGATTCGGTTGGAACATCGCATTTAGGTAGCGGCGGATACGATAGTATGCGCTACCAATTTGTAAGTATCATGTTAATTATTGAAGTTGTTTGTGTTAAGTAAATTATGTATGTTCATCGAACATTTTTCATATTTATTATAGTTGGCAGTGGGTCGTCCTCCGACGCGAACTAAAGAATCATACGGATATCGACATGGACTGACTGCACTGTTATAAGACTTAGAGGGACACGGTGCAATTGTCTGATGGGAGAATATTCTTGATTAGGTAAATTTATATCTTGGTTTCGTGTTTTTAGTTGTTGTTTATAAATTTCTTGTTAATTGGTCTTATTTTATACATATGTTTTGTTGCAGAATTGTAGGTGTAAATATTTTGATCAATGCCACAATTTTGCATTACACTCGCATACGGCAATGATGTAACATAACTTTGTATTCGATTCCTATATGGAAGTGTTTTGTCACATTGCCACAATTTTGTATTACACTCCTATGTGGCAATGATGTACCATAATTTTGTATTCGATTCCTATATGGAAATGCTTTGTCACATTTTGTATTCGATTCCTATATAGAAGTGCTTTGCCACACTTTTGTACAATTTTCATCTATGGAATATACAACTTTCTGTACATGATTCATTGTTCATTTTTGCTCATATAAGTTTATGTTTTGGTTGCCATTAGAGTACATAACACATGTACTCAGTTGGGCAGAGTGTATTGTCTTTTGCTAAACAACATCATGCTGTAGCAAAAGACAACACACTCTGCCCAAAAAAATTTGTGCAGATAGGGTCGTCGGTATACGCGCTGGTACCTCCATTATGGTTGTCTGTATACGCTTCGGTACACCCAGTGCGGGCGTCGGTATGAGCATCGGTATTACCGATGTTTATACTGATGCCTATACCGACGCTTATACTGACGCCTAGACCGGCGCCCATACCAAGGCTTTCTTTCCGGCGTGTATACCGACTCTAACACCGACATCGCGAAGAAATCACGCCCCTTCATTTGCCTCGGTAGCAGCCTCGGTAGCAGCCTCGGTATACCCTCGATATGTTGTAGTGAATATAACTTCACAGATCTATAGATCTTCTTTAGAAAGTTGTATTGTATTGATACAACATGAACCTTCTCTTAGCTGAGATGTTGGGCCTTGGCATCAAGACAATAGCATCAAGAGGGATTTGTTGGAAGGAAAGAAATCAATTTGTTGAGACAATAGCATCCAGAGGGATGATGAAGTTTTGATAGAAGTCAACTTATGCACTTGATCCTTGGATACTTACGATGAAAAAGATGCGAAGAGGTAAACAATGACTTTACTTTGTATGATATAGTTCAACATTTTTTCTAGAATATAATAATGAATGTGCATATGCATGTGTGTATGTATGCATGTACATATGCATGAATGTATGCATATGTGTGTGTATGTATGCATGTGCATATATGTGTATGTGTGGCCGTGTGTATATGTATATGTGCAAGTATCTATATGTATATGTATATGTATATGTGTATGTGTGCATGAAAGTATGTGTATGCATTTGTATGTATGTGCACATAAAAGTATGTGTATGCAAGTGTGTATGTATATGTGCATGTATGTTATATGATTGTAAGTGAAAATCAAATATGATTGTGTATGTGCATGTGTGTGTATGATTGTGAATTAAAAACTATTGTAATTGTTGAAAAAGGTTTTACGTTCTTTTTGATAATTCAAGGGTTGAGAAGGTATCAATAAATGAAGATCAATGGTGTCTTGGACAATGTATATCAACTAACAGAAGGTTTGTGTTGTATTAATACAATATAGATTCACATATCCATAGATCTTCTTTAGGAAGTTGTATTGTATTGATACAACACAAACATTATGTTAGCTGAGATATTGGCATCAAGACAATCACATCAAGAGGGACTTGTTATGACCAAGTTTTGATACAAATCAACTTATGCACTCAAACTTTCGATACTTATGACAAAAAAGATGTAAAAATGTAATAAAATTTTTTACTTTTTATGATAGTTCAATATTTTTTCAAGCATATAATAATTAATTTTTACTTTTTTTATATTTTTATAGGTTACTTTGAAGGTTGATTGATTTTGAACTGAGTATAAAGGTAGAAATTTCCCATTAAAAAGGGATCATTATCAATTGTTAACTAGAATCATGTGAGTCATTAACTTTGATTTCTTTTACGCTCAAGTCAATTTATTGTGTGTATGTGCTTGTGTGTGTGTATATATATATATATATATATATATATATATATATATATATATATATATATATATATATATATATATATATATATATACATATATATATATATATATATATATATATATATATATATATATATATATATATATATATATATATATATATATATATATATATATATACATATGCATGTGTGTGTATGCATATCTATGCATGTGTGTGTATGAATGCATGTAAGTATGTATGCACATGTGTGTGTATGCATATGTATGCATGTGCATGTGTGTATATGCATATGTAGGTATGTGCATGTGTGTATATGCATATGTATGTATGTGCATGTGTGTGTATAAATGTGTCTATGTATGTATGCATGTAAGTGTATGTGTGTGTCTATATGTGTGTGTGTATATGTGCAAGTATCTATATGTGTGTGTATATATGTGCAAGCATTTATGTGTGTGTGTGTATGATGCAAGTATCTATATGTGTGTGTATGATTTTGCGTCTATATTTGTGCATGTTTTTGTGTCTCTATATGTGTGCATGTTTTTGTGTGTATACATATGTGTGTATGACATGCACATATATAAACACATGTACTTTCAAATCTTTAAAACAAAAACACTAATTTTACCTTTGAAGAAAAGTTTGGAGCTCTTTAGACTCTTAAACATGTGTGAAACGAGTTTTTGATAATAAACTTTTGATCGAAAATGTTTCGATCGAAATGTTTTTCGTCAAAAAAAAATTTCGATCAAAAGCTAGCTTTTCGATCGAAAGAGTATCTTTGTCCATTTTTTTCGGTGTTTATTCGGACAACCCAGAATAAAATGAACATATTTGGTATTTTTTAATTATTCAATCGAATAAATGCAACCTAGGATGGTGATACTATTAGTATCACTATGCACAAAAGCATTCCTTCATCCACAAAGAATCTCATTTACATCCAATTGCTGCTATGGTGGAGGAGTAGACAAAGGATATTCTGAAGCTAGCATGTTGCATAAGGAAGCAAAAGCAAAAGCAAAGAGAAGAGGAGCCAAGGGGCAACCTTGTCTAATCAGATACTTTCATATGATCGCTTGAGAAAGATATCTATTGATACTTGTTCCAATGAAGGCATTTCTCATAAGCCTGCCAGTGATCTTCAGTAATTTAGGGCCACACCCTAGATCTTTCAGGGACTCGAGAATGAAGTCCTACTTGAGGTGGTTGTAAGCTTTTTCAAACTTAGTCTTGATGAAGAGGACATTTTGAGAAGACATGTCACCAAATTCTAGGCCTTCCCACACATCATTGAAAGCCTCCCAGATTGATTTTCCCTCAATAAAACATTCTTTATCCTCATTGATCCATGAGCGAAGATGTAAGGCAATATGATTAGGAAGGACTTTCATAGAGATTTTATATGTAGTTTGGAGCATAGTGATGGGTCATGAGTGTTCAATTTTATTTTTTAAATTTTTTTTGTGAATCAGTTTGATCAAATCTTCATTGCAAAAGTTGGGTAAAGCACTGAAGTGCAGGGCCTTTTGCCAAATCACATGTAAAGGGCTCACCAAAACACTCTTGAATGTCTTGAAAAACTCAGTGGTGAGGCCATCTAGACTTGGAATTTTATGATTGGGTAGAGAAATAATAGCTTCATCAATCTCTATGTCAGTGATGGGGGCAACAAGAAGATGCACAATATTTTGCAAAAATAGCTTGGTTCAAGCTCAAGATATTGGAGCCATGTAATCATGTCTATTAGAAGAGACTGGAACGGACACCCCCATCAGTTGACTGAAAATGGTTCGCAATTAGTTGAATATTCTCTACATCAATCATGCATTCCACCTCGTTATTATCCATCATATACGGGATTTGTTGAATTTCCTTCTTCTTGTTCAAGATTTTATGCATTTCTTTAGTTTGGTTCTTAGCTTTTCCTTTCCACTAATCTTTAAAATAGATGTGCACATTCTTTCTTTGGAGTTCCTTTTCCAGCTTGCTTCTAATTTTCCGGAGCTTGAGTTAGAGGTGGGAATTTCCTTCATTCACTTCTACCTCGAGGCATGGGAGTCAACAATAAAGATTTTCCCTTCTCTCACATCCAACACTTTGAATCTTATTTTGAGTCTTGTTAAGGAGATATTGAGGCTACGTGACAAATAATTTCCAACACTTGACTCAAAAAGCACGGGTGCTGAAAGCCTCAGTATAGATTGTTGTGATCATGTGTTGAATCGAAGGGAAGGAGAAGGTTGAAAGATCAACATAAAACGAAGGATCTTTCCTATGTCCTAATTGTGGTTTGAGACAAAAGTGAGTGGAATCCCATCGATAAATATTTGTTGTAGGTTGAGATGGATTGTAAGATTTCTCTAGATTGTATCCAAATGATAAGGTAGCATATATATGCTTCTGGAAATGATAGAATCGGGTAAGGTATTCTCACACATTTCTAAAAAAAAAAAAGAAACCATTGCTTTTGAGATTGGCAAAATATTATTTTATGGCATCATTTTAAGTTCTTTTTAACATTCTCTGGTTGCGGGATAGAAAAGCCGAAATATATCACAAATCTCGGCACATTTATTTTGTCATTTTAAGTTCCTTTTTAATCATTCTTTGGTTGCGGCGCTGAAAACCCGAAATAATATATCATATGTATTTCTGTTTCATGCCGGGTTGGAAAAAGGGTTTGTGTACGTAGCCTTTAAAAATATTGTATTTGAGTGTTTTTTTTTTTTTAAGTTCTTATTGTCACTGGTTAAAGGCTACGAATCTGAACACTCAGATCTACCAAACTGAACAGATCTACGTACACATACATAGAAACACACATATACACATATATATATATATATATATATATATATATATATATATATATATATATATATATATATATATATATATATAAAGTAAGTATATATATATATATATATATATATATATATATATATATATATATATATATATATACTTTATATATTCTTTGCATACTCTCATGTATATTCATGTATTTTTTTACATTTTAACTTGTAAGTCACATTTATTTCAAGTTACATTAACACACATATGTATATATTAAAACAATTTGATTTTCACACACAGAAAAACAGTTAGTAGCCCCTTAGACATAATATGATGCAAAGGTAGAAACGTACGTTTACACATTCATTGCAATCCCTCAATCTTCTGAATCCTCAATCTTCTGCTCTTTTAGTCTGCATAATAATTTTTTCAGAATCATAATCATAGACAGAGACACGTTAAATCGCACGCTTGTCTATTTCATCATTATTCACGCCAATAAGTAAACTGATGTGGTCACAGATGTTTTCTTCTAGACACTTCATATAAAGACATGCTTATTTCATTTACATTCAACTTAGTGATTATGTGTTCCTTAATGCAAGCATAATTTGACGGAACAAATGATGTACACACGTATTTTATATATTTTGGAAATGAATGATTGGATGAAGATTCCTATTTTTCTTTAAGGAGATCTCAATTAAAAATGTGCTTCCATGAGGAACGTGATTCTCCAAAGCATCCACCCTCTCGCACCTCATCTAGCACGTACCAAGAAAGGAAGCCATGAATCCAAAAAAGCATTGATTCATTTCAATGATAAGAATTCAGGTATCATGAAATTGCACCTTTCTATTTTTGGTGGAAGGCATGAATGAAAAAAGGTCAACTCATGTTTGCATATTTGAGATTTTTAAGAATCGTTTATAGAGTGTTGCTGAGAATATTAATGGTTTTTTGGTTGCCCTCATGAGTGATCCATTTGATTTTAATCTTGTTGTTTTTAAAGACAAAGATCCTATGGTGCCTACAAGGTAGATGTTTTTTACAGTTACTTATTCTTCTACCTACCAGGTAAACAAATTTTTCAATTGGCCATTCTTTTGGATGGGCATCAAAGTTGATCACACATCTTTCTTTCCATATCTTCTAAAGCACTTCCCCAATTCCACAAACGAGAAGAGCAGCCAATTGTCTCTCCAAGTAATGCTTGTTTGGAGTTGATTTGCTTTTGTAGACTCTGAATCCTAGTGAGAGATTGCCAAATCAGGTAGATTCTAGGGTATGAGAAGAAGAGATGACCAAGGTCCTCTTTGCCCCCACTGCAATGCTTGCACTAGTGAGGGACCCAACAAAGTCAATTAGCTTTGGCATTGGTCGAGATTCAATGATGGAGGATCTTCCACATAAGAATGGAATTTTTGCGCTCTATGAGAGGATGCCAGAAGTCCCTACACATAAGCTACCATCTCATGCTAGACCAGCTCTGACATCACTTCATGTTAAGGGAGATATGCAAGTGAAGGTGCTTTTGGATCCTCATATTTTCATCTAATATATTATCATTGTTCCATCTTTACCCTTCAATCTTGGGTGGATCATTCCCAATAAGAAGGTGCATCTTTGAGATGTCCGAAGAGTTGATTTTGTGACTGAGAAGGCATCACTCATCATATCAACCCTCCTTATAGGGTCTATGTCCTCAAATCTAATCCAATGACCTCTTTCTTTGTTCCATAGGTGTTTCCACTTGATAAAACCTTTGTTCCATAGATTCTTTGATCTTTGTATGTTATCTAATTCAATTTTTTTCATTGATTTAATAGGAAAGAAAATCCACTAACTTTGCCTCATTGAGCCCACTCATTTTGAATCTTCATTAATCTTGATATATGGTTTTTATCTTTTTTGAAATATTCCATATGGAACATATGAGGTTTGAGCCTTTACAAGTCACCAAACACTAAGAAAGCATCAAGTTAAGCAGATAGAGATCCTCTAGGATTTCTCTCTAAGAATACGTTTTGCCCAAGAAGCCCCATTGCACCATGCTTTGATTTGCCACTTTGCAGCCAATTTACTTTTGATACCTCCCACATCCAAAATGCCCAATCCACCATACTCATTCTTATTAGCACACATGTCCCACCTAAATTAGGGCACGCCCCTCTTGTTGGGATCTCTAATCTAGAGGAAATATCTATAAGTACTTTCGAGCTTTGCTAATTCTTTGTCAATTCATTGCCAGCATGCAATGAAATAGATAATCGATGAAATGAGGGTGTTGATCACCCTAGCATACCCCCCTAAGGTTAGATCCATGGCCTTCCAATAGGCGAGTTTAATATCCAATTTGGCTAGGACCCAATTTCAATGATAGCCAATTGAAGCCTTCAAACCCAAAGGGGTACCAAGGAGTTGAAGAATTTTTCCACTGTGTATTTCTTTACATCCTTCATTATTCAAGATTTGTGGAGACAACCCAAAAATGGCCTTGAAAATATTTTTGGAGTGATTTATTTTGGATCTTCATGTAGTGTAGAAAACATTTGGACATTGCCAAAAGGTGTTGATACTATTAGGGTCATTATGTACAAAATCATTCATGTCATTGGCAAAGAGTCTCATTAGCATCTCGTTCTGACTATGAGGGAGCCAAAGACCATGGATCTATTCCAGATGGCTCTCATGGTTAACTACGGAGCTAAGGCCATTAATGGAAATGGAAAAAAGGAAGAGAAGCAAGAGGACAAACTTGGCTGATAGAACCACTTTAGCCTGATTTCTTGGGAGATTTGACCATTGATATTAATCAAGTCGAAACATTCCCCATAAGCATAGAGATCATGTTGATGAATTTATGTCCACACTCGATGTCTTTTAGGGATTGCAAAATGAAGTCCCATTCAGTGATTATATGCTTTGTCAAAAATGATCTTGATGAAATGGATCTATTGGGAAGCTTCCTTAGTGAACTCTAAGCCTTCCCACACATTGATAATAGCCTCCAAGGTGCATCTGCCATTAATGAATCCCTTTTGGTCCTCATTGATCCAAGAGCACAAGTAGAAGGTAATGCAATTAGCAAGAATCTTAGCTAAGATCTTATAGCATGTCTGCAACATAGAGATGACACACTAGTTTCAAATCATATTTTCTCTATCTTTTTGTGAATCAGCTTAAACCACCCTTCATTGAGAAATTTACGTAGAGCACCAAAGTGTGAAATTTCATCCTATGAAGAAAGTAGAGGTTTCACTAAATCCCTCCTGAAAGTCTTGAACAATTCATTCATGGGACCGTCCAGCCTTGGGCTTTAACCATCAGCTTTGAGGGCTTCCAAAATCTCTGTGTCAGTGATAGGGGATTGGAGAAGATGCACCATGTTTTGAGGAATTCTTTTTTATTTGAGATGGAAGCCATTCTATCCCACCTTAGAGAGGTCAATGGTGTACACACTTCCAAGATCTGGGAGAAGTGGTTCGTAATCAACTCAATGTTCTCTATCATAAAAGTGGATTCCACCCCACTATTATCTATTATGTAAGGGAGATCTTCCTTGAAGTTCTTATTCTTCATGAAACTCAATTGGTCGCTTCCTTCAGGAATAACATCTAAAGGCCTCTCTCCAAATCATGAAGATCAATTTTTGAAGAGAAGAAAGGGAGATAATTAAGGGATCAACATGAAACTAGGTGACCAACGTGTGTCTAAGATTAGGTTTGATGGTGAGAATCATTTGATAGTGATCAAATAAAACTAGGTCCACACATGGAGAAAGGGATGGGCAACTCGTCTTATCAATGATACTCTACAAGATATAGCTTCTATCCAATCTATCTTTCTTCAAATCTATGCATGAATGGAGGTTTGAACATGAGAAACTGTGTATGTCTTTGATGATTCCAGCAAATCATGGAGTAGCTTAACCTAGTTCAAGGCACCTTTCGCAATTCCATCAATAACTTGTCCCCTTTTAGTCACATCGATTAGATAGGACTTCCACCATATAAAAATATCCATAGAGCATGGCCTCCAATGGCACAGAGTCTAAAGAGTGCCGGGTATCCAATATTTTCATGCCAAAATTAGAAGCATAACCAAAGAAATGGTGGGCTGAATAGAATTCTTAAAAGAAGTGGAAATCCATCGATGGTTTCGATATGTGTATCCATCAAGAATGAATGACATATCCGATTGAATCCAAGAGCTGCACCACCACTTCCTCTATCGTAGCTCCGTCCATTGCATGCTCAATTCGATCATAAAGCCCTCCATCTGATGATGATCCATGTTACCTTCCTTCCCATTGAAGCTAAAGTATTCATTAAAAAAATGAAGAGGATACTTGGATAAACAATATTATAAGGACTTAAGGTTTTTTGGAAAACCTTGCTTTAAACTATAAACAAGTAAAAAGTTTGTGGGAAGTTAGATAGAATTAGATAAGCGTTTTATGACACTCTCATTCTGTTTGTAGGGGATGCACTTATTTTTTGACTTGTTATTTGTAGACATGGTGGTGGCTAGGGAGGGGAGGATTCCTCACAATCGTGGATCTTTTAACATAGACATAGTAGGGATTTCTCAATTGATCAATATCTTGGAGGCTTGTAAAATTTTTTGCACATCTTTCCTTCCAAATCTTCTACAGTGCTTTATTCCTAATGGCATTCCATGAAGTAGATGAGCATCCATGAGGTTCACAAAATAGAGGTTGCTTCTAATGAACTAGAAAAGGAAACAAAAGAATCTTGGTGAGTCACTACCAAGTTAAGATTCTCTTAGGATAGCAAAAGAAGAGTTGACCCAAGTTTTCCTTGGCACTAGATAAAAATGGAAATTTCTCCTACTAAGAATCAAATTTGAAACAATAACTCCTAAATCAATGGAGTAACTCTTTTAATTGAAGCCAAGTTTGAATTCAAATTCAAACTTAGAAGAAACTCTTATAAAATGACTTTGTAAAATCTCCCGAGTAAATGTGCCTTATGTGGCCTCATTCAGATCTCTCTCCTTGATCATTTGTAGAAGCTCAGTGACTTACACCATAGCCCACTCATTCTATCATCATTGTGCATCATTATAATGCCAATGATCTTGTACAATAATGTTTTCTCATACATATAGTTCATTGAACATCTCTATCTACTTCTATGCTATGCCTACTCAGAACAGTCAACTTTCTTTGAACATATCTCAATGAATATGCAAGTATTTTTTATAATGTTTAGCTTGTTGGAACCAACTTAAAGTCTAATTTGCGTTGTTAAAATCTCAAAGCATTTAGTTCAGCCATCTAGGAGAAATCCTCTTTGAAGTGCTCACTGGTCATCTACTAGTTAGTCCCTAAAAAATCAAGGGGAGGCTTTGGATTGCTAAACTTATTTCTCAAAGCATAGTTTATCATTTTAGGTGATTTCACTTGCAATATTTAGCTATCTAAGCTAATTGAACTCCCTCAAAAGGAATTTCATCAATTTTTCCTATACTGTGAGCTTTGAGTAAAAGAACCAGTAGGTGTATGATCCAAAATAGTAGGTTTTGTGACACTAGCTATTCTTGAAGTAATATGTTTTGATTCAATTGTTTCAAGCATCAACTCCAAAGTACATAGGTACTTTCTTGGTGTCATTTGAAAACTAAAAGGGCCTAGTATCAAACTCTGAAGTGTGTTAGGGCAGGTATAAAGAAGCTTTTAGCAATACCACCTCACTTCCTTGAGGTATCCATCCATCTCTTCCAATAGTGGTATCAGAGAAAATTAAGGTCATATCTACTTAACTCTATTTCTAAATTCCTTCTTCCTCATATTAGGAATCGCAAAACTTTCCAAGAGACTTGGGATACTCTATCTTCATATTTTTCCTCCAATACAAGAGCTAGCAAAAATCAATTGTAGATGGAGCTTACTACTCAAAAGAAGCAACCTAAGCAAAATGTTTTAGAGTTTGTGACTAAGTTGATGCTCTTGGAGCTTGTTTCAATCCATAGAGTGCTCTTCTCAATAGGCAAACAAAATTTGGATAACTAGAATCTATAAACCCTTGAGGTTGCTCCATGTATACCTCATCTAATATGTATCGATTCAAAAGTACATTCTTTATATCTAGTTGACTCAAAGTCCATCCTTTTGAAGTTGCAATAGCAATGATTGTCCTTATAGTTGACATCTTAGCTACAAGATTGAATGTCTCATCATAATCTATGCCATAGTTTTGGGCATAGCCGTTCACCACTAGTCTAGCTTTGTATCTGGCTATACTTCCATCTGCAAGCTTCTTCACTTTATAAACCCATTTATTTCCAATTACCTTCTTAACATTTGGTTTAGGAACAAGCTCCCGTGTCTTTTTCTCCTCTAGTGCATTGAATTATTCCCTCATTGCATCCTCCCATTGCTTCTTAGCTTTTGCTTCATCATAGTTATGAGGTTCTTCATCATCTTTGACCATATATGCATAGTTCTTCTGAGTTATGTAAGAAGTATCATAAGAATACCTTTCTGGTTGCCTTCTAGTTCTGTTGACCTCCTTGGTTCACATTCTTCATATGTGTCTGGATACACCTCTTCACCAAATATAGGAGCTTCTTCATTACTTCTTGTAAATCCATTTCTGGATGTAATTGCTTGCATATAGTCTTCATCTTCATTCACCTGCACACTTGATTTTCCTTTCTCACATCTTCTTACCTCTTCTTCAAATTCTTTAGTTGTATGACTTTGATCGGCATACCAACTTTTCTGTTCATCAAATGTAACATCTCCAGAAACAAGAAATTGTTTGGTTAGAGGATTCCACAACCCGTAACCCATCTGCTTTTCATCATAACCAATGAACACATATTTTTCTACCTTTGGTTCAAGTTTATGTCTAAGTTGTGATGGCACATAAGCATATGCAATTGATCCAAACACTTTAGAATGATCTAGTGTTCGTTTCTTACCCCACCAAGCTTCATATGGAGTTGTCCCATTTAGAGTTGCACATGGTAATCTATTCATAAGGTATGTAGCTGTATCTACAGCCTCAACCCAAAGATAATTTGGACAATTCTTCTCCTTCAACATAGCTCTAGGAAACTCAACCAAAGTCCTATTTCTTCTTTCTGCTACACCATTTTGTTGTGGTGTATACCTGCATGTTATTTCTCTTTTAATACCTGCATTCCAAAGATAGTCATTGAACTCTTGGGAGAAGTATTCTCCCCCTCCATGAGACCTCTATCTTTCAAGCTTTTGACCTATGACTCTCTGCACATGCATGAAAATGCTTGAAGGCTCCAAACACTTTTGATCTTTCCTTCAAAACATATAAAGTTATCCATCTTGTAGCATCATCAATGAAACGAACATAATACGTTGAGCCACTAATAGATCCTTCTTTTGTTGGTCCCCATACATCTGTATGAATGAGCTCTAGTAATCCATCATGTTTGAATCCTTTCTTCTCAAATGGTAACCTATGTGGTCTACCCATATGACGTGCTTCACATTTATAACCATATGTTGACTCTGCACATTTGGTAGTCCTAGTATAGACTAATTTGCAACCATAGCTTTAATTCCTCTTTCATTGAAATGACATAATCTCTTATGCCAGATCAAGTTCTGTAATCACTACTTCACCATGTGTGAGCAAAGCTTGACCAATGTTCCCTTGCACTCTTAAAGTAAAGAGTCTACCTTCTTTCTTACCACAAACAATATGATTATATCCATTCTCTGGATCTTCAACAAATACTCCTTCATTTGTAAACTTGACTTGAAAACCTTTTTCAACTATCTCTCCCACACAAACTTAAGTTTCAGCCTTTTTGACTCCATGTCAGATAGGGTCAAAAGAACGATTTTTACGTTTTTGCTTTTCTAATATCTTCTCTTTAGTTTTGCAAGAGATTTTTGGGATCAAATCTTTGGAAATTCGATGAAGGAGAACTTCAAGTGTATTTTGACAACCTTGATTCAAAAATTACATCAATGTAAGTGAGACATATATCACTCTTTTTTCTTTATTTATGTTTTTGCTTTTCTAATGTCTTCTCTCTTTAGTTCTGTTTTCGACTGAGAGAGAGAGAGGGAGAGAGATATACATATACATACACACATACACAATGCATATGCACACACACATGCATATGCATACACACATACACAATGCATATGCATACACACATACACAATGCATATTCATACACACATACATAATCCATATGCAAACACATACATGCATGCATACACACATGCACATGCATACACACATGCACATGCGTACACACATTCATATGCATACACATACACACATACACAATGCATATGTATACACACATACACATAGATATGCATACACATACATGCATGCATATATATGTATACACATACATGCATATGCATACATTCATGCATGCATATATGTGTATACGCATACATGCATATGCATACACATACAAATATGCATATGCAGACATGAATTCATATGCATTCAAGCATGCATATGCATACATGCATGCATATGCATACATGAATATACATACACATACACATACACATCCATGAATATGCATAGACATACACATACACATACACATACATGAATATGCATACACATACACATGCATGCATATGCATACATGAATGCATATGCATACATGCATGCATATATATGTATACACATACATGCATATGCATATATACAAGCATGCATATACATACATATATGCATATGCATTCATGCATGCATATGCATACATGAATGCATATGCATACATGAATGCATATATATATATGTATACACATACATGCATATGCTTACATGCATGCATATATATGTATACACGTACATGCATATGCATAAATACAAGAATGCATATTCATACATGCATGCATATGCATACATGAATGCATATATATGTATACATGAATGCATATATATGCATACATGAATGCATGTATGCATATGCATGCATGTATGCATATGCATGCATGTATGCATATGCATACATGAATGCATATATATGCATACATGAATGCATGTATACATATGCATACATGCATGCATATGCATACAATCATGCATATGCATACAAGCATGCATATGCATCAAGCATATGCATCAAGCATATGCATACATGAATGCATATATATGTATACATGAATGCATGTATACACATCAATGCATGCATATGCATACATGAATGAATATGCATACATGAATGCATATATATGCATACATGAATGCATGTATACATATACATACATGCATGCATATCCATACAATCATGCATATATATGCGTGTGTTCGTGTTCATGAATGCATACATGAATGCATATATATGTATACACATACATGCATGCATATGCATACAAGCATATGCATACATGAATGCATGTATACATATGCATACATGAATGCATATATATGTATACACATACATGCATGCATAGGCATACAAGCATGCATATGCATACATGAATGCATATGCATACATGAATGCATATATATGTATACACATACATGCATGCATATGCATACAAGCATATGCATACATGAATGTATGTTTACATATGCATACATGCATGCATATGCATACAAGCATGCATATGCATACATGAATGCATATGCATACATGAATGCATATGCATACATGAATGCATATATATGTATACATGAATGCATGTATACATATGCATACATATACATACAAGCATGCATATGCATACATGAATATGCATACATATGCATGCATGCATGCATATGCATACAAGCATGCATATGCATACATGAATGCATATATATGCATACATGAATGCATGTATACATATGCATACATATGCATACAAGCATGCATATGCATACAAGCATACATATGCATACAAGCATGCATATGCATACAAGCATGTATACATATGCATACATGAATGCATGTATACATATGCATACATGCATGCATATGCATACAAGCATGCATATGCATACATGAATGCATATGCATATGTATACATGAATGCATATGCATATGTATACATGAATGCATATGCATATGTATACATGAATGCATATATATGTATACACATACATGAATGCATATATATGTATACACATACATGCATGCATATGCATACAAGCATATGCATACAAGCATATGCATACATGAATGCATGTATACATATGCATACATGAATGCATATATATGTATACACATACATGCATGCATATGCATACAAGCATATGCATACATGAGTGCATGTATACGTATGCATGCATGCATGCATATGCATACAATCATGCATATGCATACGTGAATGCATATGCATACGTGAATGCATATGCATACTTGAATGCATATATATGTATACACATACATGCATGCATATGCATACAAGCATATGCATACATGAATGCATGTATACATATGCATACATGCATGCATATGCATACAAGAAGGCATATGCATACATGAATGCATATGCATATGTATACATGAATGCATATATATGTATACACATACATGAATGCATATATATGTATACACATACATGCATGCATATGCATACAAGCATGTGCATACTTGAATGCATATATACATATGCACACATGAATGCATATATATGTATACACATACATGCATGCATATGCATACAAGCATATGCATACATGAATGCATGTATACATATGCATACATGCATGCATATGCATACAAGCATGCATATGCATACATGAATGCATATGTATACAAGCATTCATATATATACATTGGATGAGATGAGATCTTCACATTGAATCAGATTGGATTTCCACGTACACCTTGGGGTGCGCATGATCATGACGACTCAAAGATATATCATATCTATAATGGAGCTCCAGTTATGGATTCGGCCAGAAAGTCAATGCGTCAACGTATACGACAACTTTGCTCCATCGAATTCGATCATTCAGTAATGTTAAAATGGGCCGAACAGGATAGGGACTCTAAGAATCATATCACACAATGCATATATGAAGAGTACCGGCCAGCACCTGGGAATCCTATTGTGAGTTCCGAGTGGATTCAACATACAACACGTGTAGTGATGTCGCATCGGAGATCGGAAGCTCGCGATGCTTACAGAGCAGGCTTATTGAAGCTTGTATGGCTAGATCTCGAAGAATGGGAATCCATTCAGAATGAGCAGCAACATACTCCTGATCGATATTATCAACAGAGAGACGCGACGACCACACGTTTAGATTCGGTTGGAACATCGCATTTAGGTAGCGGCGGATACGACAATATGCGCTACCAACTTGTAAGTATCATGTGAATTCTTGAAGTTGTTTGTGTTAATTAAATTATGTTTTAAAATTTTGCATATTTATTATAGGAGTTGGCAGTGGGTCTTCCTCTGACGTGAAGTGAAGAATCATATGGATATTGACATGGACTGACTGCACTGATACAAGACTTAGAGGGACGCGGTGCAATCATCTCATGGGAGAATATTCTTAAATAGGTAATGATGTATCACACTCGCATACGGCAATGATGTAACATAATTTTGTATTTGATTCCTATATGGAAGTGTTTTGTCATATTGCCAAAAATTTTGTATTACACTCCTATGTGGCAATGATGTACCATAATTTTGTATTCGATTCCTATCTGGAAATGCTTTGTCACATTTTGTATTCGATTCCTATATAGAAGTGCTTTGACACACTTTTGTACAATTTACATTTATCGAATATACAACTTTCTGTGCATGATTCATTGTTCATTTTTGCTCATATAAGTTTATGTTTTGGTTGCCATTAGAGTACATAACACATGTACTCAATTGGGCAGAGTGTATTATCTTTTGCTAAACAACATCATGCTGTAGAAAAAGACAACACACTCTGCCCAAAAAAATTTATCCAAATAGGGTCGTTAATCAAGTGTAAGATATCATCACTAGTTGCCTTATAATCTTTACTCTTGAAGGACTTTTTTGACTCAAACAAATTTCCTATGCTCGTCATGTGATTTGTGCAACTAGATTCGATGTACGAATTCATATCGTTTCCAGGTTTAGACATACTATTCAACACATGCTCCATGGCAAACATATTATCTCTACGATAGTCTCTATATGAACTTTCTATAGAGAAATTTCCATGTGCCACATAATGCCTTCTACCTCTTCCTCTTTGACTATTCTGATAACAATAACAATCTTTCTCAAAATGGCCATACTTTCGACAGTGGTAACAGTTCCCAGGTGCCTGTGATCTTCCTCTACCTCTCGAGTATGATCTTCCTCTACCTCTTGGCATATCCATTGTATTTGCGTTTCTAGAAGATGAACATCCACGACTAGAACCTCTTTCTATATGCAGAAAGAATGCATGAGCTCTCGAATTGCCACTTCTCGATGCATTCAAATCAAGTTTTACTTCTTCTGTCATGCAAAGAGCTACTAGCTCATCAAAATCAGACATAGTGCCTCTTATTGAGATAGAAGTATCTAAGCTCTTGTACTACGGTCCAAGACCATTCAGCATAACTGACACCATATCATCATCTTTAATCTTGCAGTTTTTGGAAGCTAAATCATCAGTGATCTTTCTAATTT
Organism: Ceratopteris richardii; assembly: GCA_020310875.1. NCBI lineage: Eukaryota > Viridiplantae > Streptophyta > Polypodiopsida > Polypodiales > Pteridaceae > Ceratopteris > Ceratopteris richardii. Next base: position 127,035 of record MU260436.1, read on the forward strand.
CAACCACATAATCCATTATGGATCTATTTCCATGCCATATGCTATGCAACTTTTGCTTTAATTGAATTTTTCTAGCTTCCGTAGATGTATCATATATTTTATGAATTATATCCCAAGCTTCCTTCTGTGTGCTAGCCTTCATAATATGTGGAATGAAGCTCTCTGATATACATATCGAAATCCAATGGAGAACTTTTCTAGATTTTTCTATCCATGTTTTATATTCCTTTTCCTCTTCTGCATTCGGGTTCTCTAGCAACTCATGATACTCGTCCTCTCCGTTACTAATCCCCATAGACCTTTTCCCATCAAGAAATTTTCCATCCTATATGAACATATGTGATAATTGGCTTTGTTTAGCTTATCTTCAACTATTTGTGTAATGTTATCATATATTCTTGTAATTTAAGCGCTTCTCTATGCTATGGCAAATTTATGGCAAGGCCTAGAAAGAATTCGAAAGCGTTTCCATTGTATTTCTATATATATGCACCAAAAAATCAATGCTCACAAGTAATCTCAATGGTTTCCCTCACGCACTCCCTGCATCTCTATGCACTTATATGCTGAATTTTTATCTCTCTGAAAAAAAATGGCAGAGTCCCCTTTGTCCAAAGTGTATATTTTCCAAGTCAACTATAGTGAATCCACTCCAAAACCCAAACTCTGGGTACAAGCATCAATAACAACAACATAAGAAAATAATCTCTGACAAGAGGCCTCAAAATCATACATTCATCCCATGATCGATACACGAAATCTTTGGACTGACTTCTCTTTTTTCTTCCACCTATATCACCAGAGTATCTCCAAGCATGAGAATACCCCAGTTAAAAACCTCATCAGGTCCCTCAGTTTTTTTTTTAAATTCAATGGTTTTCAGCAGAGTAATAAAACCTCACATGGTGCGTGCGTTGTCCATATTAAGGACGTGTAAAATGCTTATATTCGTCTCACAAAATATGAGTATTGTCCATTCAAGGATCCACAAGAAAGTACATGACATCACCTGCCAAATGCATTCAAAGGAAAAAAACCAAAATTCAAATATATACCTCACAATAGAAGACCTCTCAATAATTTCCAACTTTTCTTGATTTAAGAGCATCACTTGTTTGCAACCTCGACACTTTGTTTACTATCAATGAACTCTCTCACATCTCTCCTTTGCAGAAGCTGAACCAAAGAGATGTCTGCTATATCGAGGCTTGATCTTGATGGTCGGAGGATTCAGGCTCTTACCATTTGCATGATTGGAGCAGGTGGATTCATTGGATCGAACTTGTGTGAGAAGTTAATGCTTGAAATGGAGCATATCGTACTTGCCATTGATGTTTAAAGTGACAAAATCCAACATCTTTTGGAATCAAGATAGCCTTGGAACAATCGTATTGAGTTTCACAGGCTTAATATTAAGAATGATCCATGCCTTGAAGGCCTTATCAAGCTTTTTGATCTGGTAATCAATCTTGTAGCTATATACACTCCTACCGATAATAACACATGGCCTCTTGATACAATATATAGCAACTTCATTGATGCACTCCTAGTGGTGCGATATTGCTTTGATACCTATTCTTGTAATTTAAGCGCTTCTCTATGCTGTGGCAATTTTATGGCAAGTCCTAGAAAACATTTCACAGTGTTTTGGTTGTATTTCTATATATATGCACCAAAAACTGAATGTTCACAAGTAATCTCAATGGTTTACCTCTTGTTCTAAGCACTCCCTACATCTCTATGCACTTATATGCTCATTTTTTACCTCTCTGAAAAAAATTCAGTAGAGTCTCCTTTGTCCAAAGTGTACATGAGCCAAGTCAACTATAGTGAATCCACTCCAAAACCCAAACTTGGGTAAAAGCATCAATAACAACATGTAACATAAGCTAATAATCTATGACGGGAGGCCTCCAAATCATACATTCATCCCGTGATCGGTACACGAAGTCTTTGGACTGTCTTCTCTTTTTCCTTCCACCTATATCACCAGAGTATCTCCAAGCATGAGAATACCCCAGTTAAAAACCTCATCACATCCCTTAGTTTTTATTTAAATTCAATGGTTTTCAACAGAGTAATAAAACCTCACAAGATGCGTGAGTTGTCCACATTAAGGACCCCTAAAATTCTTACATTCATCTCAGGCCTCTCACCATTTGCATGATTGGAGCAGGTGGATTCATTGGATCGCACTTGTGTGAGAAGTTAATGCTTGAAATGGAGCATATCGTACTTGCCATTGACGTTTACAGTGACAAAATCCAACATCTTTTGGAATCAGGATAGCCTTGGAATAATCGTATTGAGTTTCACAAGCTTAATATTAAGAATGATACATGCCTTGAAGGCCTTATCAAGCTTTGTTATCTCGTAATCGATCTTGTAGCTATATGCACTCCTACCGATAATAACACATGGTCTCACAGTGGTGTGATACTGCTTTTATACCACTTGTGGATTAAGCACAGCTATGACGGCGAGGACATACAGACGAAGAGAGGAGAAAGAAATAGTTCTGAAAAAGCGCACTTCGGCGGTAGCGATAGAGAGTTTTTATTAATTTGTTTTTTGTTTTTATAATAACTTCCACGTCATCAATAACTAACATTGTAATCGTCAGACAAGTCTTCTTAGTAACTTACAGAGGCTTCTAGGAGTTGAAACGCACCCGAACACAAGTGAATTCATGCCAAAAGGACATTCAAGAAGCCATGCATTCTGCGTGTGGGACTACAATGAAGTGGCAGAAATTTCTTTAATGCGCTTTGCTTCTATAACTGTCACAACTCGAAAGGAACGTGAGAGATATTTCTATATGTGGTACTGTTTGGGCTAATATCAGATTGATGGAGAACTTCGTTTGCCCCTCCTCTCTTAATTACTACTCCTACCAAAGGAATGCTCTACGACAACAAGGCTCTTGTTTCATCCTTGCGCTAATGTAAAAATATTTCCTTTAATTTTGGAAACAAGTATTGAAATTACTTATCATTAAATGACGGAAGAATTCTTTCTTCTAAATCTTTTCCATTCCAGTTCTCTTATTTTTATAAATGCTCCCATATGCATAACTAATCAGTAAATATAGACTTTCACAACGATACAATGTTTTTCAGTGTTTCTTAGACATCTTCTTGAAATACATGATTTTCTCTCTTTTTCAAGTTGGATTTAAAATAGCACATCTCAATGCATCATAATCGCGAAATTCATTAATGGCATGTTGAAAAAGAAATGGAGTGTGGTTTCCTTTCAAAGTTCCCATATTTTCCATTGTCAATGTAATTAAATTGTTGAATGTTCTCAATTAGCGACAGAAGGTGGAAAAATGGTGATAGTGATGCCGAGTGGATGAGAAGATCTAGAATTGCCACATCAAGGCACCATGGTTCTCGAGGGAAAGAGCGAAATGTGTTAAGAATGTTTTCAGAGGATACCAATGGTTGCCTTTCTGTAACAACTAACAAAGCTCCAGCTCTTTCTTGGAATGTCTATAAACGTTTTTGTACGGCAGCGGAACATAGTTTGTAAGATTCTCATGCCTCAATCTTAACCAAGGGTGTAAGGGAATTGTCTCGATTGGGATTTTCTCGATTGGGATTTTCTCGATTGGGAGGAGATGTAGTTCAATGTGACACGAAAAACAATGGTGGTAAGCATGCTCCTAATAATTACCATTTACATCCCTTCCCTTGTTTTTAAAGGAGAGAGGTCGGTAGAAGCCTAGTCTCCCTTGCTTGAATTAATTAAAAAAAAACAATTTTATAATAAGGGGGCATAGTGCCCTTGGGATCCGCTATATCCCACAAAGGTTATTGATATTTTCATTTCCCTCATGGGCTAAAATACCAATAACCTTTTGATCTTGTTATTTTGCAAGGCTAAAATCCTATGGTGTTGAAAGGGAGGGGACTTCTTAAGATTGCATATTTTTCTTCCTAACTGGTCAAGAGATTTATCAGTCAACCATTTTTTCATATGGTCATCGAAATTGGCAGCGTATCTTTCTTTCCATATCTTGCATGGTGCTTCCGTCCTTATTGCATCCCATAAGGCAGAAGACCAACCAATCAATTCTTCAAGTAAAGATTGCTTGTAGGTGATTTAACTCTCTAAACACAAGATCTTTGCAAGAGTGTACTACACCCAGTGACTCCTAGGGCACAAATAGAAGGGGTGACCAATGTCTTCCCTATCATTGAGGCAATGCTTACACCACTCATGGGGACCAAATTTTATTTTTCTTTTTGCTTTGACATTGTTCTAGATTTCCCAGTGGAGAATTTACTACATAAGAACCAACATTTTATTCTCAATGAGAGGATGCCACAAGCCCATGAACTTAAATTTCCACATGATATAGCTCCAGTTTAGATACCATCTTCTGTTAAGGGATATGTCCAAGGCTAGGTGCTTCTTCACACTCATCACCTTTTCAATTTATTACCATTGATCCATGTTAATCATTCAATCTCGAAGGGATCATGCTTGAGAAGGTGGCTAGTCTTTGAGTTTTCCCAAGAATTGATTCTACATCTTAATAGTCACAACCTTCGTAAAAAACTATCTTAGATCTGTCAATATCTTCAAATCTGATCCAATGTCTTCTCTCTTGATTCTAGAGATGTTAAACATCCTTTGTTCCATAACTTCTTTGCCCTTTGGAGGTTCTCTTGGACAACGGTCAAGTCCACCAAATATGAAACAAAATAGAATCCTTCTATCTAATCTTGATAGCGCACTTCCAATCCTAGTCGATCTTGATGTAGTGTTTCATTTTGTTCCAACTCTTCCACAAGGAGCAGACTAAGTCTAAACCCTTGGGATTCACAAGGAAGGGAGAAAATAGTAAAGTGAGCAGTGCAATAAGTCTTTAAATTGCACCATGCTTTGATCATCCACTTGGACACCATATTCTCTACCATCCCACCCACATCCAAAATGCCCAAACCACTTGAATCTTTGTAATAATCACAACTCACCCTCTTGATTTTGAGCACATGTGTCCTATTGGGATCAACTGTCTGTAGGAAGTTTATGCAAGATCTTTCGAATTTTGCTAAATCTTTGTCTTGCAGTCTCCAACATGCCATGAAATAGATAAGTGATGAAAGAGGGAAGGTGTTTCAACATGCCCTCCCAAGTTCACTTGCATGCCCTTCCAATAATTAAGAATATTATCAAGCTTGGTGATAACCAAACTCCATTGCTCGCTCATGGAAAGACTGAAACCCATTGAAATTCCAAGCATACAAAATAAATGTCCATTGCGGAGCTCTTAACATCCTTGATAAACCCAAAACTATGGAGGGGGCCCCAAAATAGCCTTGAAAGCTACTTTTGAGTGATTTATTCTAGACGTAGAAGCAATCTAGGTCTTTAGAGATTTCTAAGAGGTGTTGACTAGGTTGCATTATTCGTTATTCGACAATTAGTTTATTCTTGAATAATTATAGAATTTTACGGCAACCCTCCATTATTGCACAAAATTATTCGGTGCCACATCATCTCATTTGGAGATGAGTGAATACTTTCTGCATGGTAATTCGTCAAATTTCGATCGAATGCGCTTTCGGTCAAAAAGGTTTTTGATCAAAAAAGAAAACTTTATTGGTCAAAAAGTCTTTGATCGAATTACATTTCGATCAAAAATAATTTGGTCGAATAGTTTTTTATAAAAGAACACAAGTAGACTCATTTTTCATAAGAGTTGCTTTGTTTTTTATGAACTTACAGTGTCATAGATAGAACAAAGTATAAACTCTTGCTATACATATTTACTTTTGTACTTAAAGCATAAAGAAAAATATATTTGTTTGAGAATTAGAAACTATTGTGATTGTTTGACTCGACATTGATTCTTACTTCACGATAGTATATGTATGTGTGTGTATGATTGTGAGTAAATATGTATTGTGATTGTTTGAATCAATATTGATTTACTTCACAATAGTATATGTATGTGTGTTTGAGTGTATACTTGTGAATGAGATCTATTGTGATTGTTTGATTCAACATTGATTCTTACTTCACAATAGTATATGTGTGTGTGTATGATTGTGAATAAAAATGTATTGTGATTGTTTGAATCAATATTGATTCTTACTTCACAATAGTATATGTATGTGTATTTGAGTGTATAATCGTGAATGAAATCTATTGTGATTGTTTGATTCAACATTGATTCTTACTTCACAATAGTATATGTGTGTGTATGATTGTGAATAAAAATGTATTGTGATTGTTTGAATCAATATTGATTCTTACTTCACAATACTATGTGTATGTGTATGTGTATGTGCATGTATGTTATATGATTATGCATGTATATGTGTGTTTTTTTTATAATTCAAGGGCTCAAAAGGTAATAATAAGTGAAGATGAAAGGCATCTAAGGTTGCATATCAGCTAAGAGAAGGTTCTTGTTGTACCGATTCAATCCCTACAACAGATCGAGGGAATACCGATGGTCAGTATACCGACGGTTAGCTATTGGCGTCAGTATGACCCTCGGTTGATTTGGGAAAGCCGCTTTGCCTCAGGAAGGAAGCGTCCGTATAAGCATCCATAATTTTCTAGAATTACCGACGCTTATACCGACAGTTATACCGATGCTCTCTTTTTAACCAGGCCCGAAACCAAAATTCGTCATTCTGAGCATTTTGAATCCAGCCCTTCTCCTGTCGGGTTTACACGCGCCACCAGCAGATCTGTGTTTGTCACCCTCTCTCTCTCTCTCTCTCTCCCTCCCTCTCTCTCACTCTCTCTCTCTCTCTCTCTCCCTCCTCTCTCTCACTCTCTCTCCCTCTCTCTTCCTCCCTCTCTCTCCCTCCCTCTCTCTCTCTCCCTAAACAGACCTCTATCTTTGTAGATCTGAAGTTTTGGTAGGTAGATCGCACATATTGTAGCACTCTTTTTTGTTTCTCTATGTTTTTGCTTTACAAATATGTTCTCTGTTTGGTTTTTCAAGATATTTTGGGATCAATTCTTTGGAAATTCGACGAAGCAGAACCTCAAGTGGATTTTGACGATCTTGATTCAAACAATTCTCTCTCTCTCTCTCTCTCTCTCTCTCTCTCTAAGCACACCTCTATTTTTATAGATCTGAAGCTTTGGTAAGTAGATCGCACATATTGTAACACTCTTTTTTCTTTATTTACGTTTTTGCTTTTCTAATATCTTCTCTTTAGTTTTGCAAGAGATTTTTGGGATCAAATCTTTGGAAATTCGATGAAGGAGAACTTCAAGTGGATTTTGACAACCTTGATTCAAAAATTACATCAATGTAAGTGAGACATATATCACTCTTTTTTCTTTATTTATGTTTTTGCTTTTCTAATGTCTTCTCTCTTTAGTTCTGTTTTCGACTGAGAGAGAGAGAGAGGGAGAGAGATATACATATACATACACACATACACAATGCATATGCACACACACATGCATATGCATACACACATACACAATGCATATGCATACACACATACACAATGCATATTCATACACACATACATAATCCATATGCAAACACATACATGCATGCATACACACATGCACATGCATACACACATGCACATGCGTACACACATGCATATGCATACACATACACACATACACAATGCATATGTATACACACATACACATAGATATGCATACACATACATGCATGCATATATATGTATACACATACATGCATATGCATACATTCATGCATGCATATATGTGTATACGCATACATGCATATGCATACACATACAAATATGCATATGCAGACATGAATTCATATGCATACAAGCATGCATATGCATACATGCATGCATATGCATACATGAATATACATACACATACACATACACATCCATGAATATGCATAGACATACACATACACATACACATACATGAATATGCATACACATACACATGCATGCATATGCATACATGAATGCATATGCATACATGCATGCATATATATGTATACACATACATGCATATGCATATATACAAGCATGCATATACATACATATATGCATATGCATACATGCATGCATATGCATACATGAATGCATATGCATACATGAATGCATATATATATATGTCTACACATACATGCATATGCTTACATGCATGCATATATATGTATACACGTACATGCATATGCATAAATACAAGAATGCATATTCATACATGCATGCATATGCATACATGAATGCATATATATGTATACATGAATGCATATATATGCATACATGAATGCATGTATGCATATGCATGCATGTATGCATATCATGCATGTATGCATATGCATGCATGTATGCATATGCATGCATGTATGCATATGCATACATGAATGCATATATATGCATACATGAATGCATATATATGCATACATGAATGCATGTATACATATGCATACATGCATGCATATGCATACATGCATGCATATGCATACATGCATGCATATGCATACATGCATGCATATGCATACAATCATGCATATGCATACAAGCATGCATATGCATCAAGCATATGCATACATGAATGCATATATATGTATACATGAATGCATGTATACACATGAATGCATGCATATGCATACATGAATGAATATGCATACATGAATGCATATATATGCATACATGAATGCATGTATACATATACATACATGCATGCATATCCATACAATCATGCATATATATGCGTGTGTTCGTGTTCATGAATGCATACATGAATGCATATATATGTATACACATACATGCATGCATATGCATACAAGCATATGCATACATGAATGCATGTATACATATGCATACATGAATGCATATATATGTATACACATACATGCATGCATAGGCATACAAGCATGCATATGCATACATGAATGCATATATATGTATACACATACATGCATGCATATGCATACAAGCATATGCATACATGAATGTATGTATACATATGCATACATGCATGCATATGCATACATGCATGCATATGCATACATGCATGCATATGCATACATGCATGCATATGCATACATGCATGCATATGCATACATGCATGCATATGCATACAAGCATGCATATGCATACATGAATGCATATATATGTATACATGAATGCATGTATACATATGCATACATATACATACAAGCATGCATATGCATACATGAATATGCATACATATGCATACATGCATGCATATGCATACAAGCATGCATATACATACATGAATGCATATATATGCATACATGAATGCATGTATACATATGCATACATATGCATACAAGCATGCATATGCATACAAGCATACATATGCATACAAGCATGCATATGCATACAAGCATGTATACATATGCATACATGAATGCATGTATACATATGCATACATGCATGCATATGCATACAAGCATGCATATGCATACATGAATGCATATGCATATGTATACATGAATGCATATGCATATGTATACATGAATGCATATGCATATGTATACATTAATGCATATATATGTATACACATACATGAATGCATATATATGTATACACATACATGCATGCATATGCATACAAGCATATGCATACATGAATGCATGTATACATATGCATACATGAATGCATATATATGTATACACATACATGCATGCATATGCATACAAGCATATGCATACATGAGTGCATGTATACGTATGCATGCATGCATGCATATGCATACAAGCATGCATATGCATACGTGAATGCATATGCATACTTGAATGCATATATATGTATACACATACATGCATGCATATGCATACAAGCATATGCATACATGAATGCATGTATACATATGCATACATGCATGCATATGCATACAAGAAGGCATATGCATACATGAATGCATATGCATATGTATATATGAATGCATATATATGTATACACATACATGAATGCATATATATGTATACACATACATGCATGCATATGCATACAAGCATATGCATACTTGAATGCATATATACATATGCACACATGAATGCATATATATGTATACACATACATGCATGCATATGCATACAAGCATATGCATACAAGCATATGCATACATGAATGCATGTATACATATGCATACATGCATGCATATGCATACAAGCATGCATATGCATACAAGCATGCATATGCATACATGAATGCATAGGTATACAAGCATGCATATATATACATTGGATGAGATGAGATCTTTACATTGAATCAGATTGGATCTCCACGTACACCTTGGGGTGCGCATGATCATGACGACTCAAAGATATATCATATCTATAATGGAGCTCCAGTTATGGATTCGGCCAGAAAGTCAATGCGTCAACGTATACGACAACTTTGCTCCATCGAATTCGATCATTCAGTAATGTTAAAATGGACCGAACGGGATAGGGACTCTAAAAATCATATCACACAATGCATATATGAAGAGTACCGGCCAGCACCTGGGAATCCTATTGTGAGTTCCGAGTGGATTCAACATACAGCACGTGTAGTGATGTCGCATCGGAGATCGGAAGCTCGCGATGCTTACAGAGCAGGCTTATTGAAGCTTGTATGGCTAGATCTCGAAGAATGGGAATCCATTCAGAATGAGTAGCAACATACTCCTGATCGATATTATCAACAGAGAGACGCGACGACCACACGTTTAGATTCGGTTGGAACATCGCATTTAGGTAGCGGCGGATACGACAATATGCGCTACCAACTTGTAAGTATCATGTTAATTATTGAAGTTGTTTGTGTTAAGTAAATTATGTTTTAAAATTTTGCATATTTATTATAGGAGTTGGTAGTGGGTCTTCCTCTGACGTGAAGTGAAGAATCATATGGATAACGACATGGACTGACTGCACTGTTACAAGACTTAGAGGGACGCGGTGCAATCGTCTCATGGGAGAATATTCTTAATTAGGTAATGATGTATCACACTCGCATACGGCAATGATGTAACATAATTTTGTATTTGATTCCTATATGGAAGTGTTTTATCACATTGCCAAAAATTTTGTATTACACTCCTATGTGGCAATGATGTACCATAATTTTGTATTCGATTCCTATATGGAAATGCTTTGTCACATTTTGTATTCGATTCCTATATAGAAGTGCTTTGACACACTTTTGTACAATTTACATTTATCGAATATAAAACTTTCTGTGCATGATTCATTGTTCATTTTTGCTCATATAAGTTTATGTTTTCGTTGCCATTAGAGTACATAACACATGTACTCAATTGGGCAGAGTGTATTATCTTTTGCTAAACAACATCATGCTGTAGAAAAAGACAACACACTCTGCCCAAAAAAATTTATCCAAATAGGGTCGTTAATCAAGTGTAAGATATCATCACTAGTTGCCTTATAATCTTTACTCTTGAAGGACTTTTTTGACTCAAACAAATTTCCTATGCTCGTCATGTGATTTGTGCAACTAGATTCGATGTACGAATTCATATCGTTTCCAGGTTTAGACATACTATTCAACACATGCTCCATGGCAAACATATTATCTCTACGATAGTCTCTATATGAACTTTCTATAGAGAAATTTCCATGTGCCACATAATGCCTTCTACCTCTTCCTCTTTGACTATTCTGCTAACAATAACAATCTTTCTCAAAATGGCCATACTTTCGACAGTGGTAACAGTTCCCAGGTGCCTGTGATCTTCCTCTACCTCTCGAGTATGATCTTCCTCTACCTCTTGGCATATCCATTGTATTTGCATTTCTAGAAGATGAACATCCACGACTAGAACCTCTTTCTATATGCAGAAAGAATGCATGAGCTCTCGAATTGCCACTTCTCGATGCATTCAAATCAAGTTTTACTTCTTCTGTCATGCAAAGAGCTACTAGCTCATCAAAATCAGACATAGTGCCTCTTATTGAGATAGAAGTATCTAAGCTCTTGTACTACGGTCCAAGACCATTCAGCATAACTGACACCATATCATCATCTTTAATCTTGCAGTTTTTGGAAGCTAAATCATCAGTGATCTTTCTAATTTCAACCACATAATCCATTATGGATCTATTTCCATGCCATATGCTATGCAACTTTTACTTTAATTGAATTTTTCTAGCTTCCGTAGATGTATCATATATCTTATGAATTATATCCCAAGCTTCCTTCTGTGTGCTAGCCTTCATAATATGTGGAATGAAGCTCTCTGATATACATATCGAAATCTAATGGAGAACTTTTCTAGATTTTTCTATCCATGTTTTATATTCCTTTTCCTCTTCTGCATTCGGGTTCTCTAGCAACTCATGATACTCGTCCTCTCCGTTACTAATCCCCATAGACCTTTTCCCATCAAGAAATTTTCCATCCTATATGAACATATGTGATAATTGGCTTTGTTTAGCTTATCATCAACTATTTGTGTAATGTTATCATATATTCTTGTAATTTAAGCGCTTCTCTATGCTATGGCAAATTTATGGCAAGGCCTAGAAAGAATTCGAAAGCGTTTCCACTGTATTTCTATATATATGCACCAAAAAATCAATGCTAACAAGTAATCTCAATGGTTTCCCTCAAGCACTCCCTGCATCTCTATGCACTTATATGCCGAATTTTTATCTCTCTGAAAAAAAAATGGCAGAGTCCCCTTTGTCCAAAGTGTATATTTTCCAAGTCAACTATAGTGAATCCACTCCAAAACCCAAACTCTGGGTACAAGCATCAATAACAACAACATAAGAAAATAATCTCTGACAAGAGGCCTCAAAATCATACATTCATCCCATGATCGATACACGAAATCTTTGGACTGACTTCTCTTTTTTCTTCCACCTATATCACCAGAGTATCTCCAAGCATGAGAATACCCCAGTTAAAAACCTCATCAGGTCCCTCAGTTTTTTTTTAAATTCAATGGTTTTCAGCAGAGTAATAAAACCTCACATGGTGCGTGCGTTGTCCATATTAAGGACGTGTAAAATGCTTATATTCGTCTCACAGAATATGAGTATTGTCCATTCAAGGATCCACAAGAAAGTACATGACATCACCTGCCAAATGCATTCAAAGAAAAAAAACCAAAATTCAAATATATACCTCACAATAGAAGACCTCTCAATAATTTCAAACTTTTCTTGATTTAAGAGCATCACTTGTTTGCAACCTCGACACTTTGTTTACTATCAATGAACTCTCTCACATCTCTCCTTTGCAGAAGCTGAACCAAAGAGATGTCTGCTATATCGAGGCTTGATCTTGATGGTCAGAGGATTCAGGCTCTTACCATTTGCATGATTGGAGCAGGTGGATTCATTGGATCGAACTTGTGTGAGAAGTTAATGCTTGAAATGGAGCATATCGTACTTGCCATTGATGTTTAAAGTGACAAAATCCAACATCTTTTGGAATCAAGATAGCCTTGGAACAATCGTATTGAGTTTCACAGGCTTAATATTAAGAATGATCCATGCCTTGAAGGCCTTATCAAGCTTTTTGATCTGGTAATCAATCTTGTAGCTATATGCACTCCTACCGATAATAACACATGGCCTCTTGATACAATATATAGCAACTTCATTGATGCACTCCTAGTGGTGCGATATTGCTTTGATACCTATTCTTGTAATTTAAGCGCTTCTCTATGCTGTGGCAATTTTATGGCAAGTCCTAGAAAACATTTCACAGTGTTTTGGTTGTATTTCTATATATATGCACCAAAAACTGAATGTTCACAAGTAATCTCAATGGTTTACCTCTTGTTCTAAGCACTCCCTACATCTCTATGCACTTATATGCTCATTTTTTACCTCTCTGAAAAAAATTCAGTAGAGTCTCCTTTGTCCAAAGTGTACATGAGCCAAGTCAACTATAGTGAATCCACTCCAAAACCCAAACTTGGGTAAAAGCATCAATAACAACATGTAACATAAGCTAATAATCTATGAAGGGAGGCCTCCAAATCATACATTCATCCCGTGATCGGTACACGAAGTCTTTGGACTGTCTTCTCTTTTTCCTTCCACCTATATCACCAGAGTATCTCCAAGCATGAGAATACCCCAGTTAAAAACCTCATCACATCCCTTAGTTTTTATTTAAATTCAATGGTTTTCAACAGAGTAATAAAACCTCACAAGATGCGTGAGTTGTCCACATTAAGGACCCCTAAAATTCTTACATTCATCTCACACCATGTGAGTATTATCCATTCAAGGATCCACAAGAAAGTACATGACATCACCTGCCACATGCAATCAAAGGAAAAAAGCAAAATTCAAATATGTACCTGACAATAGAAGACCTCTCAATAATTTTCAACTTTTCTTGATTTAAGAGCCTCACTTGTTTGCAAGCTTGAAACTTTGTTTACTATCGATAAACTCTCTCACATCTCTCGTTTGCAGAAGCTGAACAAAAGAGATGTCTGCTGTATCGAGGCTTGATCTTGATGGTCGGAGGATTCAGGCTCTCACCATTTGCATGATTGGAGCAGGTGGATTCATTGGATCGCACTTGTGTGAGAAGTTAATGCTTGAAATGGAGCATATCGTACTTGCCATTGACGTTTACAGTGACAAAATCCAACATCTTTTGGAATCAGGATAGCCTTGGAATAATCGTATTGAGTTTCACAAGCTTAATATTAAGAATGATACATGCCTTGAAGGCCTTATCAAGCTTTGTTATCTCGTAATCGATCTTGTAGCTATATGCACTCCTACCGATAATAACACATGGTCTCACAGTGGTGTGATACTGCTTTTATACCACTTGTGGATTAAGCACAGCTATGACGGCGAGGACATACAGACGAAGAGAGGAGAAAGAAAGGGTTCTGAAAAAGCGCACTTCGGCGGTAGCGATAGAGAGTTTTTATTAATTTGTTTTTTGTTTTTATAATAACTTCCACGTCATCAATAACTAACATTGTAATCGTCAGACAAGTCTTCTTAGCAACTTACAGAGGCTTCTAGGAGTTGAAACGCACCCGAACACAAGTGAATTCATGCCAAAAGGACATTCAAGAAGCCATGCATTCTGCGTGTGGGACTACAATGAAGTGGCAGAAATTTCTTTAATGCGCTTTGCTTCGATAACTGTCACAACTCGAAAGGAACGTGAGAGATATTTCTATATGTGGTACTGTTTGGGCTAATATCAGATTGATGGAGAACTTCGTTTGCCCCTCCTCTCTTAATTACTACTCCTACCAAAGGAATGCTCTACGACAACAAGGCTCTTGTTTCATCCTTGCGCTAATGTAAAAATATTTCCTTTAATTTTGGAAACAAGTATTGAAATTACTTATCATTAAATGACGGAAGAATTCTTTCTTCTAAATCTTTTCCATTCCAGTTCTCTTATTTTTATAAATACTCCCATATGCATAACTAATCAGTAAATATAGACTTTCACAACGATACAATGTTTTTCAGTGTTTCTTAGACATCTTCTTGAAATACATGATTTTCTCTCTTTTTCAAGTTGGATTTAAAATAGCACATCTCAATGCATCATAATCGCGAAATTCATTAATGGCATGTTGAAAAAGAAATGGAGTGTGGTTTCCTTTCAAAGTTCCCATATTTTCCATTGTCAATGTAATTAAATTGTTGAATGTTCTCAATTAGCGACAGAAGGTGGAAAAATGGTGATAGTGATGCCGAGTGGATGAGAAGATCTAGAATTGCCACATCAAGGCACCATGGTTCTCGAGGGAAAGAGCGAAATGTGTTAAGAATGTTTTCAGAGGATACCAATGGTTGCCTTTCTGTAACAACTAACAAAGCTCCAGCTCTTTCTTGGAATGTCTATAAACGTTTTTGTATGGCAGCGGAACATAGTTTGTAAGATTCTCATGCCTCAATCTCAACCAAGGGTGTAAGGGAATTGTCTCGATTGGGATTTTCTCGATTGGGAGGAGATGTAGTTCAATGTGACACGAAAAACAATGGTGGTAAGCATGCTCCTAATAATTACCATTTACATCCCTTCCCTTGTTTTTAAAGGAGAGAGGTCGGTAGAAGCCTAGTCTCCCTTGCTTGAATTAATTTAAAAAAAACAATTTTATAATAAGGGGGCATATTGCCCTTGGGATCCGCTATATCCCACAAAGGTTATTGATATTTTCATTTCCCTCATGGGCTAAAATACCAATAACCTTTTGATCTTGTTATTTTCCAAGGCTAAAATCCTATGGTGTTGAAAGGGAGGGGACTTCTTAAAATTGCATATTTTTCTTCCTAACTGGTCAAGAGATTTATCAGTCAACCATTTTTTCATATGGTCATCGAAATTGGCAGCGTATCTTTCTTTCCATATCTTGCATGGTGCTTCCCTCCTTATTGCATCCCATAAGGCAGAAGACCAACCAATCAATTCTCCAAGTAAAGATTGCTTGTAGGTGATTTAACTCTCTAAACACAAGATCTTTGCAAGAGTGTACTACACCCAGTGACTCCTAGGGCACAAATAGAAGGGGTGACCAATGTCTTCCCTATCATTGAGGCAATGCTTACACCACTCATGGGGACCAAATTTTATTTTTCTTTTTGCTTTGACATTGTTCTAGATTTCCCAGTGGAGAATTTACTACATAAGAACCAACATTTTATTCTCAATGAGAGGATGCCACAAGCCCATGAACTTAAATTTCCACATGATATAGCTCAAGTTTAGATACCATCTTCTGTTAAGGGATATGTCCAAGGCTAGGTGCTTCTTCACACTCATCACCTTTTCAATTGATTACCATTGATCCATGTTAATCATTCAATCTCGAAGGGATCATGCCTGAGAAGGTGGCTAGTCTTTGAGTTTTCCCAAGAATTGATTCTACATCTTAATAGTCACAACCTTCGTAAAAAACTATCTTAGATGTGTCAATATCTTCAAATCTGATCCAATGTCTTCTCTCTTGATTCTAGAGATGTTAAACATCCTTTGTTCCATAACTTCTTTGCCCTTTGGAGGTTCTCTTGGACAACGGTCAACTCCACCAAATATGAAACAAAATAGAATCCTTCTATCTAATCTTGATAGCGCACTTACAATCCTAGTCGATCTTGATGTAGTGTTTCATTTTGTTCCAACTCTTCCACAAGGAGCAGACTAAGTCTAAACCCTTGGGACTCACAAGGAAGGGAGAAAATAGTAAAGTGAGCAGTGCAATAAGTCTTTAAATTGCACCATGCTTTGATCATCCACTTGGACACCATATTCTCTACCATCCCACCCACATCCAAAATGCCCAAACCACTTGAATCTTTGTAATAATCACAACTCACCCTCTTGATTTTGAGCACATGTGTCCTATTGGGATCAACTGTCTCTAGGAAGTTTATGCAAGATCTTTCGAATTTTGCTAAATCTTTGTCTTGTAGTCTCCAACATGCCATGAAATAGATAAGTGATGAAAGAGGGAAGGTGTTTCAACATGCCCTCCCAAGTTCACTTGCATGGCCTTCCAATAATTAAGAATATTATCAAGCTTGGTGATAACCAAACTCCATTGCTCGCTCATGGAAAGAGTGAAACCCATTGAAATTCCAAGCATACAAAATAAATGTCCATTGCGGAGCTCTTAACATCCTTGATAAACCCAAAACTATGGAGGGGGCCCCAAAATAGCCTTGAAAGCTACTTTTGAGTGATTTATTCTAGACGTAGAAGCAATCTAGGTCTTTAGAGATTTCTAAGAGGTGTTGACTAGGTTGCATTATTCGTTATTCGACAATTAGTTTATTCTTGAATAATTATAGAATTTTACGGCAACCCTCCATTATTGCACCAAATTATTCGGTGCCACATCATCTCATTTGGAGATGAGTGAATACTTTCTGCATGGTAATTCGTCAAATTTCGATCGAATGCGCTTTCGGTCAAACAGGTTTTTGATCAAAAAAGAAAACTTTATTGGTCAAAAAGTCTTTGATCGAATTACATTTCGATCAAAAATAATTTGGTCGAATAGTTTTTTATAAAAGAACACAAGTAGACTCATTTTTCATAAGAGTTGCTTTGTTTTTTATGAACTTACAGTGTCATAGATAGAACAAAGTATAAACTCTTGCTATACATATTTACTTTTGTACTTAAAGCATAAAGAAAAATATATTTGTTTGAGAATTAGAAACTATTGTGATTGTTTGACTCGACATTGATTCTTACTTCACGATAGTATATGTATGTGTGTGTATGATTGTGAGTAAATATGTATTGTGATTGTTTGAATCAATATTGATTCTTACTTCACAATACTATATGTATGTGTGTTTGAGTGTATACTTGTGAATGAAATCTATTGTGATTGTTTGATTCAACATTGATTCTTACTTCACAATAGTATATGTGTGTGTGTATGATTGTGAATAAAAATGTATTGTGATTGTTTGAATCAATATTGATTCTTACTTCACAATAGTATATGTATGTGTATTTGAGTGTATAATCGTGAATGAAATCTATTGTGATTGTTTGATTCAACATTGATTCTTACTTCACAATAGTTTATGTGTGTGTATGATTGTGAATAAAAATGTATTGTGATTGTTTGAATCAATATTGATTCTTACTTCACAATACTATGTGTATGTGTATGTGTATGTGCATGTATGTTATATGATTATGCATGTATATGTGTGTTTTTTTTATAATTCAAGGGCTCAAAAGGTAATAATAAGTGAAGATGAAAGGCATCTAAGGTTGCATATCAGCTAAGAGAAGGTTCTTGTTGTACCGATTCAATCCCTACAACAGATCGAGGGAATACCGATGGTCAGTATACCGACGGTTAGCTATCGGCGTCGGTATGACCCTCGGTTGATTTGGGAAAGCCGCTTTTCCTCAGGAAGGCAGCGTCCGTATAAGCATCCATAATTTTCTAGAATTACCGACGCTTATACCGACAGTTATACCGATGCTCTCTTTTTAACCAGGCCCGAAACCAAAATTCGTCATTCTGAGCATTTTGAATCCAGCCCTTCTCCTGTCGGGTTTACACGCGCCAACAGCAGATCTGTGTTTGTCACCCTCTCTCTCTCTCTCTCCCTCCCTCTCTCTCACTCTCTCTCTCTCTCTCTCTCTCTCTCTCTCCCTCCCTCTCTCTCACTCTCTCTCCCTCTCTCTTCCTCCCTCTCTCTCCCTCCCTCTCTCTCTCTCCCTAAACAGACCTCTATCTTTGTAGATCTGAAGTTTTGGTAGGTAGATCGCACATATTGTAGCACTCTTTTTTGTTTCTCTATGTTTTTGCTTTACAAATATGTTCTCTGTTTGGTTTTGCAAGATATTTTGGGATCAATTCTTTGGAAATTCGACGAAGCAGAACCTCAAGTGGATTTTGACGATCTTGATTCAAACAATTCTCTCTCTCTCTCTCTCTCTCTCTCTCTCTCTCTCTCTCTCTCTCTCTCTCTAAGCACACCTCTATTTTTATAGATCTGAAGCTTTGGTAAGTAGATCGCACATATTGTAACACTCTTTTTTCTTTATTTACGTTTTTGCTTTTCTAATATCTTCTCTTTAGTTTTGCAAGAGATTTTTGGGATCAAATCTTTGGAAATTCGATGAAGGAGAACTTCAAGTGGATTTTGACAACCTTGATTCAAAAATTACATCAGTGTAAGTGAGACATATATCACTCTTTTTTCTTTATTTATGTTTTTGCTTTTCTAATGTCTTCTCTCTTTAGTTCTGTTTTCGACTGAGAGAGAGAGAGAGAGGGAGAGAGATATACATATACATACACACATACACAATGCATATGCACACACACATGCATATGCATACACACATACACAATGCATATGCATACACACATACACAATGCATATTCATACACACATACATAATCCATATGCAAACACATACATGCATGCATACACACATGCACATGCGTACACACATGCATATGCATACACATACACACATACACAATGCATATGTATACACACATACACATAGATATGCATACACATACATGCATGCATATATATGTATACACATACATGCATATGCATACATTCATGCATGCATATATGTGTATACGCATACATGCATATGCATACACATACAAATATGCATATGCAGACATGAATTCATATGCATACAAGCATGCATATGCATACATGCATGCATATGCATACATGAATATACATACACATACACATACACATCCATGAATATGCATAGACATACACATACACATACACATACATGAATATGCATACACATACACATGCATGCATATGCATACATGAATGCATATGCATACATGCATGCATATATATGTATACACATACATGCATATGCATATATACAAGCATGCATATACATACATATATGCATATGCATACATGCATGCATATGCATACATGAATGCATATGCATACATGAATGCATATATATATATGTCTACACATACATGCATATGCTTACATGCATGCATATATATGTATACACGTACATGCATATGCATAAATACAAGAATGCATATTCATACATGAATGCATATATATGTATACATGAATGCATATATATGCATACATGAATGCATGTATGCATATGCATGCATGTATGCATATGCATGCATGTATGCATATGCATACATGAATGCATATATATGCATACATGAATGCATGTATACATATGCATACATGCATGCATATGCATACATGCATGCATATGCATATAATCATGCATATGCATACAAGCATGCATATGCATCAAGCATATGCATACATGAATGCATATATATGTATACATGAATGCATGTATACACATGAATGCATGCATATGCATACATGAATGAATATGCATACATGAATGCATATATATGCATACATGAATGCATGTATACATATACATACATGCATGCATATCCATACAATCATGCATATATATGCGTGTGTTCGTGTTCATGAATGCATACATGAATGCATATATATGTATACACATACATGCATGCATATGCATACAAGCATATGCATACATGAATGCATGTATACATATGCATACATGAATGCATATATATGTATACACATACATGCATGCATAGGCATACAAGCATGCATATGCATACATGAATGCATATATATGTATACACATACATGCATGCATATGCATACAAGCATATGCATACATGAATGTATGTATACATATGCATACATGCATGCATATGCATACATGCATGCATATGCATACATGCATGCATATGCATACAAGCATGCATATGCATACATGAATGCATATGCATACATGAATGCATATATATGTATACATGAATGCATGTATACATATGCATACATATACATACAAGCATGCATATGCATACATGAATATGCATACATATGCATACATGCATGCATATGCATACAAGCATGCATATACATACATGAATGCATATATATGCATACATGAATGCATGTATACATATGCATACATATGCATACAAGCATGCATATGCATACAAGCATACATATGCATACAAGCATGCATATGCATACAAGCATGTATACATATGCATACATGAATGCATGTATACATATGCATACATGCATGCATATGCATACAAGCATGCATATGCATACATGAATGCATATGCATATGTATACATGAATGCATATGCATATGTATACATGAATGCATATGCATATGTATACATGAATGCATATATATGTATACACATACATGAATGCATATATATGTATACACATACATGCATGCATATGCATACAAGCATATGCATACATGAATGCATGTATACATATGCATACATGAATGCATATATATGTATACACATACATGCATGCATATGCATACAAGCATATGCATACATGAGTGCATGTATACGTATGCATGCATGCATGCATATGCATACAAGCATGCATATGCATACGTGAATGCATATGCATACTTGAATGCATATATATGTATACACATACATGCATGCATATGCATACAAGCATATGCATACATGAATGCATGTATACATATGCATACATGCATGCATATGCATACAAGAAGGCATATGCATACATGAATGCATATGCATATGTATACATGAATGCATATATATGTATACACATACATGAATGCATATATATGTATACACATACATGCATGCATATGCATACAAGCATATGCATACTTGAATGCATATATACATATGCACACATGAATGCATATATATGTATACACATACATGCATGCATATGCATACAAGCATATGCATACATGAATGCATGTATACATATGCATACATGCATGCATATGCATACAAGCATGCATATGCATACATGAATGCATATGTATACAAGCATGCATATATATACATTGGATGAGCTGAGATCTTCACATTGAATCAGATTGGATCTCCACGTACACCTTGGGGTGCGCATGATCATGACGAATCAAAGATATATCATATCTATAATGGAGCTCCAGTTATGGATTCGGCCAGAAAGTCAATGCGTCAACGTATACGACAACTTTGCTCCATCGAATTCGATCATTCAGTAATGTTAAAATGGACCGAACAGGATAGGGACTCTAAAAATCATATCACACAATGCATATATGAAGAGTACCGGCCAGCACCTGGGAATCCTATTGTGAGTTCCGAGTGGATTCAACATACAGCACGTGTAGTGATGTCGCATCGGAGATCGGAAGCTCGCGATGCTTACAGAGCAGGATTATTGAAGCTTGTATGGCTAGATCTCGAAGAATGGGAATCCATTCAGAATGAGCAGCAACATACTCCTGATCGATATTATCAACAGAGAGACGCGACGACCACACGTTTAGATTCGGTTGGAACATCGCATTTAGGTAGCGGCGGATACGACAATATGCGCTACCAACTTGTAAGTATCATGTTAATTATTGAAGTTGTTTGTGTTAAGTAAATTATGTTTTAAAATTTTGCATATTTATTATAGGAGTTGGCAGTGGGTCTTCCTCTGACGTGAAGTGAAGAATCATATGGATATCGACATGGACTGACTGCACTGATACAAGACTTAGAGGGACGCGGTGCAATCGTCTCATGGGAGAATATTCTTAATTAGGTAATGATGTATCACACTCGCATACGGCAATGATGTAACATAATTTTGTATTTGATTCGTATATGGAAGTGTTTTATCACATTGCCAAAAATTTTGTATTACACTCCTATGTGGCAATGATGTACCATAATTTTGTATTCGATTCCTATATGGAAATGCTTTGTCACATTTTGTATTCGATTCCTATATAGAAGTGCTTTGACACACTTTTGTACAATTTACATTTATCGAATATACAACTTTCTGTGCATGATTCATTGTTCATTTTTGCTCATATAAGTTTATGTTTTCGTTGCCATTAGAGTACATAACACATGTACTCAATTGGGCAGAGTGTATTATCTTTTGCTAAACAACATCATGGTGTAGAAAAAGACAACACACTCTGCCCAAAAAAATTTATCCAAATAGGGTCGTTAATCAAGTGTAAGATATCATCACTAGTTGCCTTATAATCTTTACTCTTGAAGGACTTTTTTGACTCAAACAAATTTCCTATGCTCGTCATGTGATTTGTGCAACTAGATTCGATGTACGAATTCATATCGTTTCCAGGTTTAGACATACTATTCAACACATGCTCCATGGCAAACATATTATCTCTACGATAGTCTCTATATGAACTTTCTATAGAGAAATTTCCATGTGCCACATAATGCCTTCTACCTCTTCCTCTTTGACTATTCTGCTAACAATAACAATCTTTCTCAAAATGGCCATACTTTCGACAGTGGTAACAGTTCCCAAGTGCCTGTGATCTTCCTCTACCTCTCGAGTATGATCTTCCTCTACCTCTTGGCATATCCATTGTATTTGCATTTCTAGAAGATGAACATCCACGACTAGAACCTCTTTCTATATGCAGAAAGAATGCATGAGCTCTCGAATTGCCACTTCTCGATGCATTCAAATCAAGTTTTACTTCTTCTCTCATGCAAAGAGCTACTAGCTCATCAAAATCAGACATAGTGCCTCTTATTGAGATAGAAGTATCTAAGCTCTTGTACTACGGTCCAAGATCATTCAGCATAACTGACACCATATCATCATCTTTAATCTTGCAGTTTTTGGAAGCTAAATCATCAGTGATCTTTCTAATTTCAACCACATAATCCATTATGGATCTATTTCCATGCCATATGCTATGCAACTTTTGCTTTAATTGAATTTTTCTAGCTTCCGTAGATGTATCATATATCTTATGAGTTATATCCCAAGCTTCCTTCTGTGTGCTAGCCTTCATAATATGTGGAATGAAGCTCTCTGATATACATATCGAAATCGAATGGAGAACTTTTCTAGATTTTTCTATCCATGTTTTATATTCCTTTTCCTCTTCTGCATTCGGGTTCTCTAGCAACTCATGATACTCGTCCTCTCCGTTACTAATCCCCATAGACCTTTTCCCATCAAGAAATTTTCCATCCTATATGAACATATGTGATAATTGGCTTTGTTTAGCTTATCATCAACTATTTGTGTAATGTTATCATATATTCTTGTAATTTAAGCGCTTCTCTATGCTATGGCAAATTTATGGCAAGGCCTAGAAAGAATTCGAAAGCGTTTCCACTGTATTTCTATATATATGCACCAAAGAATCAATGCTCACAAGTAATCTCAATGGTTTCCCTCAAGCACTCCCTGCATCTCTATGCACTTATATGCCGAATTTTTATCTCTCTGAAAAAAAAATGGCAGTCCCCTTTGTCCAAAGTGTATATTTTTCAAGTCAACTATAGTGAATCCACTCCAAAACCCAAACTCTAGGTACAAGCATCAATAACAACAACATAAGAAAATAATCTCTGACAAGAGGCCTCAAAATCATACATTCATCCCATGATCGATACACGAAATCTTTGGACTGACTTCTCTTTTTTCTTCCACCTATATCACCAGAGTATCTCCAAGCATGAGAATACCCCACTTAAAAACCTCATCAGGTCCCTCAGATTTTTTTTAAATTCAATGGTTTTCAACAGAGTAATAAAACCTCACATGGTGCGTGCGTTGTCCATATTAAGGACGTGTAAAATGCTTATATTCGTCTCACAGAATATGAGTATTGTCCATTCAAGGATCCACAAGAAAGTATATGACATCACCTGCCAAATGCATTCAAAGGAAAAAAACCAAAATTCAAATATATACCTCACAATAGAAGACCTCTCAATAATTTCCAACTTTTCTTGATTTAAGAGCATCACTTGTTTGCAACCTCGACACTTTGTTTACTATCAATGAACTCTCTCACATCTCTCCTTTGCAGAAGCTGAACCAAAGAGATGTCTGCTATATCGAGGCTTGATCTTGATGGTCGGAGGATTCAGGCTCTTACCATTTGCATGATTGGAGCAGGTGGATTCATTGGATCGAACTTGTGTGAGAAGTTAATGCTTGAAATGGAGCATATCGTACTTGCCATTGATGTTTAAAGTGACAAAATCCAACATCTTTTGGAATCAAGATAGCCTTGGAACAATCGTATTGAGTTTCACAGGCTTAATATTAAGAATGATCCATGCCTTGAAGGCCTTATCAAGCTTTTTGATCTGGTAATCAATCTTGTAGCTATATGCACTCCTACCGATAATAACACATGGCCTCTTGATACAATATATAGCAACTTCATTGATGCACTCCTAGTGGTGCGATATTGCTTTGATACCTATTCTTGTAATTTAAGCGCTTCTCTATGCTGTGGCAATTTTATGGCAAGTCCTAGAAAACATTTCACAGTGTTTTGGTTGTATTTCTATATATATGCACCAAAAACTGAATGTTCACAAGTAATCTCAATGGTTTACCTCTTGTTCTAAGCACTCCCTACATCTCTATGCACTTATATGCTCATTTTTTACCTCTCTGAAAAAAATTCAGTAGAGTCTCCTTTGTCCAAAGTGTACATGAGCCAAGTCAACTATAGTGAATCCACTCCAAAACCCAAACTTGGGTAAAAGCATCAATAACAACATGTAACATAAGCTAATAATCTATGACGGGAGGCCTCCAAATCATACATTCATCCCGTGATCGGTACACGAAGTCTTTGGACTGTCTTCTCTTTTTCCTTCCACCTATATCACCAGAGTATCTCCAAGCATGAGAATACCCCAGTTAAAAACCTCATCACATCCCTTAGTTTTTATTTAAATTCAATGGTTTTCAACAGAGTAATAAAACCTCACAAGATGCGTGAGTTGTCCACATTAAGGACCCCTAAAATTCTTACATTCATCTCACACCATGTGAGTATTATCCATTCAAGGATCCACAAGAAAGTACATGACATCACCTGCCACATGCAATCAAAGGAAAAAAGCAAAATTCAAATATGTACCTGACAATAGAAGACCTCTCAATAATTTTCAACTTTTCTTGATTTAAGAGCCTCACTTGTTTGCAAGCTTGAAACTTTGTTTACTATCGATAAACTCTCTCACATCTCTCGTTTGCAGAAGCTGAACAAAAGAGATGTCTGCTGTATCGAGGCTTGATCTTGATGGTCGGAGGATTCAGCCTCTCACCATTTGCATGATTGGAGCAGGTGGATTCATTGGATCGCACTTGTGTGAGAAGTTAATGCTTGAAATGGAGCATATCGTACTTGCCATTGACGTTTACAGTGACAAAATCCAACATCTTTTGGAATCAGGATAGCCTTGGAATAATCGTATTGAGTTTCACAAGCTTAATATTAAGAATGATACATGCCTTGAAGGCCTTATCAAGCTTTGTTATCTCGTAATCGATCTTGTAGCTATATGCACTCCTACCGATAATAACACATGGTCTCACAGTGGTGTGATACTGCTTTTATACCACTTGTGGATTAAGCACAGCTATGACGGCGAGGACATACAGACGAAGAGAGGAGAAAGAAAGGGTTCTGAAAAAGCGCACTTCGGCGGTAGCGATAGAGAGTTTTTATTAATTTGTTTTTTGTTTTTATAATAACTTCCACGTCATCAATAACTAACATTGTAATCGTCAGACAAGTCTTCTTAGCAACTTACAGAGGCTTCTAGGAGTTGAAACGCACCCGAACACAAGTGAATTCATGCCAAAAGGACATTCAAGAAGCCATGCATTCTGCGTGTGGGACTACAATGAAGTGGCAGAAATTTCTTTAATGCGCTTTGCTTCGATAACTGTCACAACTCGAAAGGAACGTGAGAGATATTTCTATATGTGGTACTGTTTGGGCTAATATCAGATTGATGGAGAACTTCGTTTGCCCCTCCTCTCTTAATTACTACTCCTACCAAAGGAATGCTCTACGACAACAAGGCTCTTGTTTCATCCTTGCGCTAATGTAAAAATATTTCCTTTAATTTTGGAAACAAGTATTGAAATTACTTATCATTAAATGACGGAAGAATTCTTTCTTCTAAATCTTTTCCATTCCAGTTCTCTTATTTTTATAAATACTCCCATATGCATAACTAATCAGTAAATATAGACTTTCACAACGATACAATGTTTTTCAGTGTTTCTTAGACATCTTCTTGAAATACATGATTTTCTCTCTTTTTCAAGTTGGATTTAAAATAGCACATCTCAATGCATCATAATCGCGAAATTCATTAATGGCATGTTGAAAAAGAAATGGAGTGTGGTTTCCTTTCAAAGTTCCCATATTTTCCATTGTCAATGTAATTAAATTGTTGAATGTTCTCAATTAGCGACAGAAGGTGGAAAAATGGTGATAGTGATGCCGAGTGGATGAGAAGATCTAGAATTGCCACATCAAGGCACCATGGTTCTCGAGGGAAAGAGCGAAATGTGTTAAGAATGTTTTCAGAGGATACCAATGGTTGCCTTTCTGTAACAACTAACAAAGCTCCAGCTCTTTCTTGGAATGTCTATAAACGTTTTTGTATGGCAGCGGAACATAGTTTGTAAGATTCTCATGCCTCAATCTCAACCAAGGGTGTAAGGGAATTGTCTCGATTGGGATTTTCTCGATTGGGATTTTCTCGATTGGGAGGAGATGTAGTTCAATGTGACATGAAAAACAATGGTGGTAAGCATGCCCCTAATAATTACCATTTACATCCCTTCCCTTGTTTTTAAAGGAGAGAGGTCGGCAGAAGCCTAGTCTCCCTTGCTTGAATTAATTAAAAAAAAACAATTTTATAATAAGGGGGCATAGTGCCCTTGGGATCCGCTATATCCCACAAAGGTTATTGATATTTTCATTTCCCTCATGGGCTAAAATACCAATAACCTTTTGATCTTGTTATTTTCCAAGGCTAAAATCCTATGGTGTTGAAAGGGAGGGGACTTCTTAAAATTGCATATTTTTCTTCCTAACTGGTCAAGAGATTTATCAGTCAACCATTTTTTCATATGGTCATCGAAATTGGCAGCGTATCTTTCTTTCCATATCTTGCATGGTGCTTCCCTCCTTATTGCATCCCATAAGGCAGAAGACCAACCAATCAATTCTCCAAGTAAAGATTGCTTGTAGGTGATTTAACTCTCTAAACACAAGATCTTTGCAAGAGTGTACTGCACCCAGTGACTCCTAGGGCACAAATAGAAGGGGTGACCAATGTCTTCCCTATCATTGAGGCAATGCTTACACCACTCATGGGGACCAAATTTTATTTTTCTTTTTGCTTTGACATTGTTCTAGATTTCCCAGTGGAGAATTTACTACATAAGAACCAACATTTTATTCTCAATGAGAGGATGCCACAAGCCCATGAACTTAAATTTCCACATGATATAGCTCCAGTTTAGATACCATCTTCTCTTAAGGGATATGTCCAAGGCTAGGTGCTTCTTCACACTCATCACCTTTTCAATTTATTACCATTGATCCATGTTAATCATTCAATCTCGAAGGGATCATGCCTGAGAAGGTGGCTAGTCTTTGAGTTTTCCCAAGAATTGATTCTACATCTTAATAGTCACAACCTTCGTAGAAAACTATCTTAGATGTGTCAATATCTTCAAATCTGATCCAATGTCTTCTCTCTTGATTCTAGAGATGTTAAACATCCTTTGTTCCATAACTTCTTTGCCCTTTGGAGGTTCTCTTGGACAACGGTCAACTCCACCAAATATGAAACAAAATAGAATCCTTCTATCTAATCTTGATAGCGCACTTCCAATCCTAGTCGATCTTGATGTAGTGTTTCATTTTGTTCCAACTCTTCCACAAGGAGCAGACTAAGTCTAAACCCTTGGGACTCACAAGGAAGGGAGAAAATAGTAAAGTGAGCAGTGCAATAAGTCTTTAAATTGCACCATGCTTTGATCATCCACTTGGACACCATATTCTCTACCATCCAACCCACATCCAAAATGCCCAAACCACTTGAATCTTTGTAATAATCACAACTCACCCTCTTGATTTTGAGCACATGTGTCCTATTGGGATCAACTGTCTCTAGGAAGTTTATGCAAGATCTTTCGAATTTTGCTAAATCTTTGTCTTGCAGTCTCCAACATGCCATGAAATAGATAAGTGATGAAAGAGGGAAGGTGTTTCAACATGCCCTCCCAAGTTCACTTGCATGCCCTTCCAATAATTAAGAATATTATCAAGCTTGGTGATAACCAAACTCCATTGCTCGCTCATGGAAAGAGTGAAACCCATTGAAATTCCAAGCATACAAAATAAATGTCCATTGCGGAGCTCTTAACATCCTTGATAAACCCAAAACTATGAAGGGGGCCCCAAAATAGCCTTGAAAGCTACTTTTGAGTGATTTATTCTAGACGTAGAAGCAATCTAGGTCTTTAGAGATTTCTAAGAGGTGTTGACTAGGTTGCATTATTCGTTATTCGACAATTAGTTTATTCTTGAATAATTATAGAATTTTACGGCAACCCTCCATTATTGCACCAAATTATTCGGTGCCACATCATCTCATTTGGAGATGACTGAATACTTTCTGCATGGTAATTCGTCAAATTTCGATCGAATGCGCTTTCGATCAAAAAGGTTTTTGATCAAAAAAGAAAACTTTATTGGTCAAAAAGTCTTTGATCGAATTACATTTCGATCAAAAATAATTTGGTCGAATAGTTTTTTATAAAAGAACACAAGTAGACTCATTTTTCATAAGAGTTGCTTTGTTTTTTATGAACTTACAGTGTCATAGATAGAACAAAGTATAAACTCTTGCTATACATATTTACTTTTGTACTTAAAGCATAAAGAAAAATATATTTGTTTGAGAATTAGAAACTATTGTGATTGTTTGACTCGACATTGATTCTTACTTCACGATAGTATATGTATGTGTGTGTATGATTGTGAGTAAATATGTATTGTGATTGTTTGAATCAATATTGATTCTTACTTCACAATAGTATATGTATGTGTGTTTGAGTGTATACTTGTGAATGAAATCTATTGTGATTGTTTGATTCAACATTGATTCTTACTTCACAATAGTATATGTGTGTGTTTATGATTGTGAATAAAAATGTATTGTGATTGTTTGAATCAATATTGATTCTTACTTCACAATAGTATATGTATGTGTATTTGAGTGTATAATCGTGAATGAAATCTATTGTGATTGTTTGATTCAACATTGATTCTTACTTCACAATAGTATATGTGTGTGTATGATTGTGAATAAAAATGTACTGTGATTGTTTGAATCAATATTGATTCTTACTTCACAATACTATGTGTATGTGTATGTGTATGTGCATGTATGTTATATGATTATGCATGTATATGTGTGTTTTTTTTATAATTCAAGGGCTCAAAAGGTAATAATAAGTGAAGATGAAAGGCATCTAAGGTTGCATCTCAGCTAAGAGAAGGTTCTTTTTGTATCGATCCAATCACTACAACAGATCGAGGGAATACGGACGGTTAGTATACTGACGGTCAGCTGTCGGCATCGGTATGACCCTCGGTTGATTTGGGAAAGCCGCTTTGCCTCGGAAAGGCAGCGTCAGTATATGCGTCGGTATAAGCGTCGGTATAAGAGTCGGTAATTTTCTGGAATTACCTACGCTTATACTGACGGTTATATCGATGCTGTCTTTTTAACCGGGCCGGAAACCAAAATTCCTCATTCTGAGCATTTTGAATCTAGCTCTTCTCCTATCGGGTTTGCGTGGCCAACAACAGATATCTGTTTGTCACCCTTTCTCTCTCTCTCTCTCCCTCCCTCTCTCTCTCACTCTCTCTCTCTCCCTCCCTCTCTCTCACTCTCTCTCCCTCTCTCTATCTCCCTCTCTCTCTCTCCCTCTCTCTGTCTCTAAACAGACCTCTATCTTTGTAGATCTGAAGTTTTGGTAGGTAGATCGCACATATTGTAGCACTCTTTTTTGTTTCTCTATGTTTTTGCTTTACTAATATGTTCTCTGTTTGGCTTTGCAAGAGATTTTGGGATCAAATCTTTGGAAATTCAACGAAGAAGAACCTTAAGTGGATTTTGACGATCTTGATTCAAACAATTCTCTCTCTCTCTCTCTCTCTCTCTCTCTCTCTCTAAGCACACCTCTATTTTTTATAGATCTGAAGCTTTGGTAAGTAGATCGCACATATTGTAACACTCTTTTTTCTTTATTTACGTTTTTACTTTTCTAATATCTTCTCTTTAGTTTTGCAAGAGATTTTTGGGATCAAATCTTTGGAAATTCAACGAAGGAGAACTTCAAGTGGATTTTGACAACCTTGATT
This sequence comes from Ceratopteris richardii, assembly GCA_020310875.1. Lineage (NCBI taxonomy): Eukaryota > Viridiplantae > Streptophyta > Polypodiopsida > Polypodiales > Pteridaceae > Ceratopteris > Ceratopteris richardii. Next base: position 158,759 of record MU260436.1, read on the forward strand.
CAAAAATTACATCAATGTAAGTGAGACATATATCACTCTTTTTTCTTTCTTTATGTGTTTGCTTTTCTAAAGTCTTCTCTCTTTAGTTTTGTTTTCGACTGAGAGAGAGAGAGAGGGAGAGATATATACATATACATACACACATACACAATGCATATGCATACACACATACACAATGCATATGCATACACACATACACAATGCATATTCATACACACATACATAATACATATGTAAACACATACATGCATGCATACACACATGCACATGCAGACACACATGCATATTCATACACATACACACATACATAATGCATATGCATACACACATACACAATAGATATGCATACACATACATGCATGCATATATATGTATACACATACATGCATATGCATACATACATGCATGCATATATGTGTGTATGCATACATGCATATGCATACACATACAAATATGCATATGCATACATGAATGCATATGCATACATGAATGCATATGCATACAAGCATGCATATGCATACATGAATATACATACACATACACATACACCTACATGAATATGCATACACATACACATACACATACACATACATGAATATGCATACACATACACATGCATGCATATGCATACATGAATGCATATGCATACATGCATGCATATATATGTATACACATACATGCATATGCATATATACAAGCATGCATATGCATACATGCATGCGTATGCATACATGCATGCCTATGCATACATGAATGCATATATATATGTATACACATACATGCATATGCTTACATGCATGCATATATATGTATACACATACATGCATATGCATATATACAAGCATGCATATGCATACATGCATGCATATGCATACATGCATGCATATATATGTATACATGAATGCATGTATGCATATGCTTCTCGATGCATTCAAACCAAGTTTTACTTCTTCTTTCATGCAAAGAGCTACTAGCTTATCAAAATTAGGCATAGTGCCTCTTACTGAGATAGAAGTATCTAAGTTCTTGTACTATGGTCCTAGACCATTCAGCATAATTGATATCATATCGTCATCTTCAACCTTGCAGTTTATGGAAGCTAAATCATCAGTGATCTTTGTAATTTCAGTCACATAATGTGTTATGGATCTATTTCCAGGGCATACGCTATGCAACTTTTGATTTAATTCAATTTTTCTAGCTTTCGTAGACGTACCATATATCTTATGAATTATATCCCAAGCTTCCTTCAGTAGTGCTAGCCTTCAGAATATGTGGAATGAGGCTCTCTGATATACATATCGAAATCCAATGGAGAACGTTTCTAGATTTTTCTATCCATGTTTTATATTCCTTTTGCTCTTCTGCATTAAGGTTCTCTGGCAACTCAGGACACTCGCCCTCTCCATTCACTAATCCCCATAGACCTTTTCCCATCAAGAAATTTTCCATCCTATATGACCATATGTGATAAATGGCTTTGTTCAGCTTATCATCAACTATTTGCACAATGTTATCACCCATTCTTGCAATTTAAGCACTTCTCTATGCTATCACAATCTCAATGGTTTCCTTCTTGTTCTAAGCACTCTGTGCATCTCTATGCACTTATATGCTCAAATTTTACCTCTCTGAAAATGTTTTGGCAGAGTCTCCTTTGTCCAAAGTGTATATGAGCCAAGTCAACTATAGTGAATCCACTCCAAAACCCAAACTCTGGGTAAAAGCATCAATAAAAACACATAACGTAAGCAAATAATCTCTGATGGGAGCCCTCAAAATCATACATTCATCCCGTGATCGGTATACGAGGTCTTTGAATTGTCTTCTCTTTTGCCTTCCACCTATATCACCAGAGTATCTCCAAGCATGAGAATACCCCATTTAAAAACCTCACCACATCCCTCAGATACTGTTAAAATTCAATGGTTTTCAATAGAGTAATAAAACCTCACAAGATGCGTGAGTTATCCATATTAAGGACCCATAAAATGCTTACATTTGTCTCACAGCATGTGAGTATTGTGCATTCAAGGACCCAAAAGAAAGTACATGACGTCGTCTGCCACATGCAATCAAAGGAAAAAAACCAAAACTCAAATATGTACCTGACAATAGAAGACCTCTCAATAATTTCCAACTTTTCTTGATTTAAGAGCCTCACTTGTTTGCTCGATACTTTGTTTACTATCGATGAATCTCTCACATCTCTCTCTCACATCTCTCGTTTGCAGAAGCTGAACCAAAGAGATGTCTACTGTATTGAGGCTTGATCTTGATGGTCGGAGGATTCAGCCTCTCACCATTTGCATGATTGGAGCAGGTGGATTCATTGGATCGCAGTTGTGTGAGAAATTAATGCGTGAAATGGAGCATATCGTACTTGCCATTGACGTTTACAGTGATAAAATCCAACATCTTTTGGAACCAGGACATCCTTGGAACAACCGTATCGAGTTTCACAGGCGTAATATTAAGAATAATCCATGCCTTGAAGGCCTTATCAAGCTTTTTGATCTGGTAATCAATCTTGCAGCTATATGCACTCCTACCGATAATAACACATGGCCTCTTGACACAATAAACAGCAACTTTATTGATGCACTCCCAGTGGTGCGATACTGCTTTGATACCACTTGTGGATTAAGCGCAGCTATGGCGCTGGCCTGTATACATAGAGGACGGCGAGGAAGAGAGGAGAAAGAAAGGGTTCTGAAAACGTGCACTTCGGCGGTAGCGGTAGAGAGTTTTTATTAATTTGTTTTCTGTTTTTATAATAACTACCACGTCATCAATAACTAACATTGTAATCGTCAGACAAGTCTTCTTAGCAACTTACAGAGGCTTTGAACACATCTGAACACATGAGTGGTAGATTTAGAAGTGAATTCATGCATTCTTCCTGTGGGACTGCAAAGAAGTGGCATAAATTTCTATAATGCGCTTTGCTTCTATAAGTATCACAACTCAAAAGGAACGTGAGAGATATTACTATATGTTGTACTGTTTGGGCTAATATCAGATTGATGGAGAACTTCGTTTGCCCCTTCTCTCTTAATTACTACTCCTACCAAAGGAATGCTCCACAACAACAAGGCTGCTTAGCCTCTTGTTTCATCCTTGGGCTAATGTAAAAATATTTCATTTAATTTTGGAAACAAGTATTGAAATTACTTATCATTAGACGACGGAATAATTCTTTTTTCTAAATCTTTTCCATTCCATTTTTCTTATTTTTATAAATACTCCCATATGCATAACTCATCAGTAAATATAAACTTTCACAACGATACCATTTTTTCTAGTTGTTTTTAGACATCTTCTAGAAATACATAATTTTCTCCCTTTTTCAGATTGGATTTAAAACAGCACATCTGAGTGCATCATAATCTCGAAATTCATTAATGGCATGTTGAAAAAGAAATGGAGTGTGGTTTCCTTTCAAAGTTCCCATATTTTCCATTGTCAATGTAATTAAATTGTTGAATGTTCTCAATTAGCGACAGAAGGTGGAAAAATGGTGATAGTGATGCCGAGTGGATGAGAAGATCTAGAATTGCTACATCAAGGCACCATGGTTCTTGAGGGAAAGAGCGAAATGTGTTAAGAATGTTTTCAGAGGATACCAATGGTTGTCCTTCTGTAACAACTAACAAAGCTCCAGCTCTTTCTTGGAATGTCTATAAACGTTTTTGTATGGCACCGGAACATAGTTTGTAAGATTCTCATGCGTCAATCTCAACCAAGGGTGTAAGGAAATTGTCACGATTGGGATTTTCTCGATTGGGAGGAGATGTAGTCCAATGTCACACGAAAAATAATGGTGGTAAGCATGCTCCTAATAATTACCATTTACATCCCTTCCCTTTTTTTTAAAGGAGAGAGGTCGGTAGAAGCCTAGTCTCCCTTGCTTGAATTAATTAAAAGAAAACAATTTTATAATAAAGGGGCATAGTGCCCTTGGGATCCCCTATATCCCACAAAGCAAGGATAGAACTATCTGAACGTGCAAAAATGGTGATGGCGAGGACTCGACAAAAATCCAGGTTTTAGATGGAGTTAAAGAGAAGATTATTGATATTTTCATTGCCCTCATGGGCTAAAATATCATTAGCCTTTTGATCTTGTTATTTTCCAAGGCTAAAATCCTACGGTGTTGAAAGGGAGGGGACTTCTTAAGATTACATATTCTTCTCCCTAACCGGTCAAGAGATTTATCAATCAACCATTTTTTCATATGGTCATCAAAATTGGCAGCATATCTTTCTTTCCATATCTTCCATAGTGCTTCCCTCCTTATTGCATCCCATAAGGTAGAAGAGCAACCAATCAATTCTCCAACTAAAGATTGCTTGTAGGTGATTTAACTCTCTAAACACAAGATCTTTGCAAGAGTGTACTACACCCAATGACTCCTAGTGCACAAATAGAAGGGGTGACCAATGTCTTCCCTATCATTGAGGCAATGTTTACACCACTCAAGGGGACCAAATTTTCTTTTTCTTTTTCCTTTGATATTGTTCTAGATTTTGCAATGGAGAAATTACTACATAAGAACCAACATTTTATTCTCAATGAGAGGATGCCACAAGCCCATGAACTTAAATTTCCACATGATATAGGTCGAGTTTAGATACCATCTTCTGTTAAGGGATATGTCCAAGGCTAGGTGCTTCTTCACAATCATCACCTTATCCAATGTTAATCCTTCAATCTCAAAGGGATCATGCCTGAGACCGAGGCGAGTCTTTGAGTTTTCCCAAGAATTGATTCTACGTCTTAATAGTCACAACCTTCATAAAAAACTATCTTAGATGGGTCAATGTCTTCAAATCTGATCCAATGTCTCCTCTCTTGATTCTAGAGATGTTTGCATAAAACATCCTTTGTTCCATAGCTTCTTTGCTCTTTGGAGGTTCTCTTGGACAACACTTCAACTCCACCAAATATGAAACAAAATAGAATCCTTCTATCTAATCTTGATAGCGCACTGCCAATCCTAGTCGATCTTGATGTAGGGTTTAATTTTGTTCCAACTCTTCCACAAGAAGCAGACTAAGTCTGAACCCTTGGGAGTATCAAGGAAGGGAAAAAATAGTAAAGTGAGCAGTGCAATAAGTCTTTAAATTGCACCATGCTTTGCTCACCCACTTGGTAACCATATTATCTACCATCCCACCTACATCTGAAATTCCCAAACCACTTGAATCTTTCTAATTAGCACAACTGACCCTCTTGATTTGGAGCACACGTGTCCTATTGGGATCAATTGTCTATAGGAAATTTATACAAGATCTTCCGAATTTTGCTAAATCTTTGTCTTGCCATCTCCAACATTCCATGAAATAGATAATTGATGAAAGAAGGAAGGTGTTTCAACATTCCCTCTGAAGTTCATTTGCATGCCCTTCCAATAATTAAGAATATTATCAAGCTTGGTGATAACCAACCTCCATTGCTCGCTCATGGAAACAGTGAAACCCATAAAAATTCCAAGCATACAAAAGAAATTTCCATTGCCGAGCTCTTAACATCCTTGATCAACCCAAAACTATGGACGGGGCCCCAAAATAACCTTGAAAGCTACTTTTGAGTGATTTATTCTAGACGTACAAGCAATGTAGGTCTTTAGAGATTTCTAAAAGGTGTTGACTAGGTTGCATCATTCGTTATTCAACAATTCATTTATTGTTGAATAATTATAGAATTTTACGGTAACCCTCCATTATTCGATCAAATTATCCGGTGCCACATCAGCTTATTCGGAGATGAGCGAATACTTTTTGCATGGTAATTCGTCAAATTTTGATTGAACGTGCTTTTGATCGAACGTGCTTTTCGATCAAAAATAATTTGGTCGAATAGTTTTTTTATTAAAGAACACAAGTAGACTCATTTTTCATAAGAGTTGCTTTGTTTTTTTTGAACTTACAGTGTCGTAGATAGAGCAAAGTATAAACTCTTGCTATACATATTTACTTTTGTACTTAAAGCATAAAGAAAAACATGTTTGTTTGCGAATTAAAAACTATTGTGATTGTTTGACTCAACATTGGTTCTTATTTCACAATAGTATATCTATATGTGTGTATGATTGTGAGTAAATATGTATTGTGATTGTTTGAATCAATATTGATTCTTACTTCACAATAGTATATGTATGTGTATTTGAGTGTATGATTGTGAATGGAATCTATTGTGATTGTTTGATTCAACATTGATTCTTACTTCACAATAGTATATGTGTGTGTATGATTGTGAATAAAAATGTATTATGATTGTTTGAATCAATATTGATTCTTACTTCACAATAGTACATGTATGTGTATTTGAGTGTATAATTGTGAATGAAATCTATTGTGATTGTTGGATTCAACATTGATTCTTACTTCACAATAGTATATGTGTGTGTATGATTGTGAATAAAAACGTATTGTGATTGTTTTAATCAATTTTGTCTCTTACTTCACAATACTATGTGTATGTGTATGTGTATGTGCATGTATGTTATATGATTATGCATGTATATGTCTGCATATGTGTGTTTTTTTTTTATTCAAGGGTTCAAAAGGTAATAATAAGTGAAGATCAAAGGCATCCAAGGTTGCATATCAGCTAAGAGAAGGTTCTTGTTTTATCGATTCAAAACTTCAAAGATCTATAGATCTTCTTTAGAAATTTGTATTATATTGATACAACATGAACCTTCTCTTAGCTGAGCTGTTGGGCCTTGGCATCAAGACAATAGCTTCCAGAGGGATTTGTTGGGAGGAAAGAAATCAATTTGTTGAGACAATAGCATCGAGAGGGATGATGACTTGATCCTTGTATACTTACAATGAAAAAGATGCAAAGAGGTAAACAATGACTCTACTTTGTATGATATTGTTCAACATTTTTTCTAGCATATAATAATGAATGTGCATATGCACGTGTGTATGTATGCATGGACATATGCATGTGAGTATGTATGCATATGCGTGTGTATGTATACATGTGTGTATATGTGTATGTGTGGCCGTGTGTGTATGTATATGTGCAAGTATCTATATGTATATTTATATGTGTATGTGTGCATGAAAGTATGTGTATGCATGTGTATGTATGTGCGCATAAAAGTACGTGTATGCAAGTGTGTATGTGTATGTGCATGTATCTTATATGATTGTAAGTGAAAATCAAATATGATTGTGTATGTGTATGTGTGTGTATGATTGTGAATTAAAAACTATTGTAATTGTTGAAAAAGGTTTTATGTTCTTTTTGACAATTCAAGGGTTGAGAAGGTATCAATAAGTGAAGATCAATGGCATCTTGGACAATGTATATCAGCTAACAGAAGGTTTGTGTTGTATTAATACAATATAGATTCACATATCCATAGATCTTCTTTAGGAAGTTGTATTGTATTGATACAACACAAACCCTCTAATAGCTGAGATATTGGCATCAAGACAATCACATCAAGAGGGACTTGTTATGGCCAAGTTTTGATACAAATCAACTTATGGAGTCAAACTTTTGATACTTATGACAAAAAAGATGTAAACAGGTAATAAATTTTTTTACTTTCTGTGATAGTTCAATATTTTTTCAAGCACATATTAATTATTTTTTACTTTTTTTCAATTTTTATAGGTTATTTTGAACGTTGATTGATTTTGAACTGAGTATAAAGGTAAAAAATTCCCATTAAAAAGGGATCATTATCAATTGTTAACTTGAATCATTAACTTTGCTTTTTTTTAGCCTCAAGTCAATTTATTCTGTGTATGTGCTTGTATTTATGTATATATATACATATGCATGTGTGTGTATGCTTATCTATGCATGTGTGTGTATGAATGCATGTAAGTATGTATGCACATGTGTGTGTATGCATATTTATGCATATGCATGTGTGTATATGCATATGTAGGTATGTGCATGTGTGTATATGCATATGTGTGTATGTATGTGCATATGTATGTATACATGTGTCTATGTATGTATGCATATGCATGTATGTATGCATGTAAGTGTATGTGTGTCTATATATGTGTGTGTGTGTATATGTGCAAGTATCTATATATGTGTGTGTATATGTGCAAGTATTTATGTGTGTGTGTATATGTGCAAGTATCTATATGTGTGTGTATGATTTTGTGTCTATATGTGTGCATGTTTTTGCATCTCTATATGTGTGCATGTTTTTGTGTGTAGGCATATGTGTGTATGACGTGCACATATATAAACACATGTACTTTCAAATATGTAAAACAAAAACACTAATTTTACCTTTGAAGAAAAGTTTGGAGCTCTTTAGACTCTTAAACATGTGCGAAACAAGTTTTTGATAATAAACTTTTGATCGAAAATGTTTCAATCGAAATGTTTTTTGTCAAAAAAAAATTTGATCAAAAGCTTTTCGATCGAAAGAGTATCTCTGTCTATTTTTTTTTCGGTGTTTATTCGAACAACCCCAAATAAAACAAACATAATCAGTATTTTTTAATTATTCGATCGAATAAATGCAACCTAGGATGGTGATACTATTAGTATCACTATGCACAAAAGCATTCCTTCATCCACAAAGAATCTCATTAACATACGATTGTGGCTATGCGGGAGGAGTAGACAAAGGATATTCCCAAGCTAGGCATGTTGGATAAGGAAGAAAATGAGGCCATCCATGGCAAAAGCAAAGACAAGAGGAGCCAAGGGGCAACCTTGTCTAATGAGATACTTTCATATGATTGCTTGAGAAAGATTGCTATGCTAATACCGGTTAGGGAATCGGCTAAAGTCTATTGATACTTGTTCCAATCAAGACATTTCCCATAAGCCTGGGAGTCATCTTCAGTAATTTAGGGCCACACCCTAGATGTTTCAAGGACTCGAGAATGAAGTCCTACTTAAGGTGGTTGTAAGCTTTTTCAAACTTATTCTTGATGAAGAGGACATTTTGAGAAGACATGTTAGCAAATTCTAGGCCTTCCCACACATCATTGAAAGCCTCCTAGATTGATTTCACCTCAATAAACCATTCTTTATCCTCATTGATCCATGAGCGAAGATGTAAGGCAATATGATTAGGAAGAACTTTCACAAAGATTTTATATGTAGTTTGGAGAATAGTGATGGGCCATGAGTGTTCAATTTTATTTTCTTGAATCTTTTTTTGTGAATCAGTTTGATCAAATCTTCATTGCAAAAGTTGGGTAAAGCACTGAAGTGCAGGGCCTCTTGCCAAATCACATGTAAAGGGTTCACCAAAACACTCTTGAATGTCTTGAAGAACTCATTGGTGAGGCCATCTAGACTTGGAATTTTATGATTGGGTAGAGAAATAATAGCTTCATCAATCTCTATGTCAGTGATGGGGGCAAGGAGAATATGCACCATATTTTGCAAAAATATTTTGGTTCAAGCTCAAGATATTGAAGCCATGTAATCATGTCTATTAGAAGAGAGTGGAGCGGACACCCCCATCAGTTGAATGAAAATGGTTCGCAATTAGTTGAATATTCTCTTCATCAATCATGCATTCCACCTCGTTATTATCCATCATATATGGGATTTCTTGATTTTCCTTCTTCTTGTTCAAGAGTTTATGCATTTCTTTAGTTGGGTTCTTAGCTTTTCCTTTCCACTAATCTTTAAAATAGATGTGCACATTCTTTCTTTGGAGTTCCTCTTCTTATCTAAGCTTGCTTCTAATTTTCCGGAGCTTGAGTTAGAGGTGGGGATTTCCTTCATTCACTTCTACCTCGAGGCATGGGAGTCAACAATAAAGATTTTCCCTTCTCTCACATCCAACTCTTTGAATCTTATTTTGAGTCTTGTTAAGGAGATATTGAGGCGACTCAAAAAGCACGGGTGCTCAAAGCCTCAATATAGATTATCGTGATCATGTGTTGAATCCAAGGGAAGGAGAAGGTTGAAAGATCAACATAAAACCAAGGATCTTTCCTATGTCCTAATTGTGGTCTGAAAGCGAGAACAACACGATAATGATGAGACAAAAGTAAGTGGAATCCCATCGATAAATATTTGTTGTAGGTTGAGATGGCTTGTAAGGATTTCTCTAGGTGCCACAACCGAGGTATCCAAATGATAAGGTAGCATGTATATGCTTCTGAAAATGATAGAATCGGGTAAGGTATTCTCATCCATTTCTCAAAAAAAAAAAAAAGAAACCTTTCCTTTTGAGATTGCCAAAATATCATTTTATGGCATCATTTTAAGCTCTTTTTATCATTCTTTGGTTACGCGGTAGAAAAACCGAAATATATCACAAATATCTGCACATTTATTTTGTCATTTGAAGTTCCTTTTTCTATCATTCTTTGGTTGTGGAACTGAAAACCCGAAATAATATATCACATGTATTACAACTATGTGTGTGAGTTAGTGTGTGTCATGCCGGGTTGGAAAAAGGGTTTGTGTACGTTGATTTGTGAATCTTTTTAGTTTCGTAGCCTTTAAAAATATTGTATTTGAGTGTTTTTTTTTTAGTTCCTATTGTCACTGGTTAAAGGCTACGAATCTGAACAGATCTACATACACTCAGATCTACCAAACTAAACAGATCTACGTACACATATATAGACACACACATATATACACTCAGACACACACACACGCACACACACACACACATACACACACACACACACACACATATATATATATATATATATATATATATATATATATATATATATATATATATATATATATATATTATACTTTATATATTGCTTTGCATACTCTCATGTATATTTATGTATTTATTTACATTTAAACTTGTAAGTCACATTTATTTCGAGTTGCATGAACACACATATGTATATATTAAAACACTTTGATTTTCACACACAGAAAAACAGTTAGTAGCCCATTAGACATAATCCTCAATCTTCAGTGCGCACATATGTACATATCTGCTCTTTTAGTCTGCATAATATTTTTTTCAGAATCATAATGATAGACAGAGACACGTTAAATCACATAGAATCACACGTTGGAACATACATGCATTAGGATTCATATTCAAAACATATACATGCATTAGGATTCATATTCATATTCACAACTCTTTTACACGCTTGTCTATTTCATCAATATCAACGAAAATAAGTAGTTTTAATATCATCGGATGTGGTCACAGATGTTTTCTTCTAGACACTTCATATAAAGACATGTTTATTTCATATACATGCAAGCATAATTTGACGGAACAAATGATGTACACACATATTTTATATTTTGGGAAACGAATGATTGGATGAAGATTGCTATTTTTCTTTAAGGAGATCTCAATTAAAATGTGCTTCCATGGGGAACGTGATTCTCCTAAGCATCCACCCTCTCGCACCTCATCTAGCACGTACCAATAAACGAAGCCATGAATCCAAAAAAGCATTGATTCATTCCAATCATAAGAACTCCGGTATCATGAAATTGCACCTTTCTATTTTTGGTGGAAGGCATGAATGAAAAACGGCCAACTCAAGTGTGCATATTTGAGATTTTTAAGAATCGTTTGTACTACGAACATATCTTCTTACATTCTTGCTCAATAGGATCCATAGTAAGTTCATGATAGCCTCTTCTCTCATCATTACATGCGTTTGCATACTCGTTATTTAATGTTACCATGGTCTCAAGAATAGGATCCTCTATAAAGATTTGGAAGACGGTACTTTTTTTTTTTCTGAAAGCGGGAGTTCAAAAGTTTCCAATTCTCTCAGGCTTGAATAAATAAACGAACAAATATACAGTGAATGGGCATAGTGCCCTTGGGATCCCTTATATCCCACAAAATCGAAGTAGGATGTCCCAAAGGCATGATAGCTATGACAATCCAAGACCGGTAGGAAACTTAGGATTCGAGCTCTGACATCACTTCATGTTAAGGGAGATATGCAAGTGAAGGTGCTTTTGGATCCTCATATTTTCATCCAATATATTATCATTAATCCATCCTTACCCTTCAATCTGGCGTGGCTCATTCCCAATAAGGAGATGCGTCGTTGAGATGTCCGAAGAGTTGATTCTGTGACTAAGAAGGCATCACTCATCATATCAACCCTCCTACTAGGGTCTATGTCCTCAAATCTAATCTAATGACCTCTTTCTTTGTTCTATAGGTGTTTCCACTTGCTAAAAACATTGTTCCATAGCTTCTTTCATCTTTGTATGTTCTCTAATTCAATGTTTTTCATTGATTTAATAGGAAACCAAATACACTAAATTTGCCTCATCGAGCCCTCTCATTTCCAATCTTCATTAACCTTAATATAGGGTTTTTATCTTTTTTGAAATATTCCATATGGAACATATGAGGTTTGAGCCTTTACAAGTCACCAAACACTAAGAAAGCATCAAGTTAAGCACATAGAAATCCTCGCAACTAGGGATTGCCTTAAGCATAAGAGAGGATTTGTCTCTAAGAATACGTTTTGCCCAAGAAGCCCCATTGCACCAAGATTTGATTAGTCACTTGGCACCCAATTTACTTGTCATACCTCCCACATCCAAAATGCCCAATCCACCATACTCATTTTTATTAGCACACATGTCCCACCTGAATTAGGGCACACCCCTCCTCTTGGGATCTCTACTCTAGAGGAAATATCTACAAGTACTTTCGAGCTTTGCTAATTCTCTGTCTATTCATCACTGGCATGCAACGAAATATATAATAGAAGAAATGAGGGTGTTGATGACCCTAGCATACCCTCCAAGGTTAGCTCCATGGCCTTCAAATAGGCGAGTTTAATATCCAGTTTGGCCAGGACCCAATTTCAATATTAGCCAATTGAAGCCTTAAAACCCAAAGGGCTACCAAGAAGTTGAAAAAGTTTTCCATTGTGTATTTCTTTACATCCTTGATTATTCAAGATTTGTGGAGACGGCCCAAAAATGGCCTTGAACATATTTTTGGAGTGATTTATTTTGGATCCTCATGTAGTGTCGAAAACATTTGGACATTGCCAAAAGGTGTCGATACTATTAGGGTCATTATGTACAAAATCATTCATGTCATTGGCAAAGAGTCTCATTAGTATCTCGTTCTCACTATGAGGAAGCCAAAGACCATGGCTCTATCCCAGATGGGCCTCATGGTTAACTACAGAGCTAAGAGCATCAATGGAAATGGAAAAAAAGAAGAGGAGCAACAGGACAAACCTAGCTGATAGAACCACTTTCGCATGGTTTCTTGGGAGAGTTGACCATTGATATTAATTCAAGTGGAAGCGTTCCCCATAAGCATAGAGATCGCTTTGATGAATTTATGTCCATGCTCAATGTCTTTTAGGCATTGCAAAATGAGATCCCATTCAGTGATTGTATGGTTTATCAAAAATGATCTTGATGAAATGGATGTGTTGGGAAGTTTCCTTAGTGAATTCTAGGTCATCTCACATGTTGATAATAGCCTCCAAGATGCATCTACCATTAATGAATCCCTTTTGGTCCTCATTTATCCAAGAGCACAAGTAGAAGGTAATGCAATTAGCAAGAATCTTAGCTAAGATCTTATAGCATGTCTGCAATAGAGCGATGCGACACTAGTTTTCAATCGTATTTTCCCTCCAATTGCACATAGTCTAAAGAGTGTCAAGTATCCAATATTTCCATGCAAAAATTAGAAGCATAAACCAAAGCAATGGTGAGCTGAATATAAACCTTAACACTAGTGTTGTACTTGGACAGTTTAGTGTCTTGAAAAATAGACAATGTTTGATGATTTTTTTAGATTACTAGAAGGAACCATTTATAAATGTAACTATGCAAAATGTTGGCATAGGGGTTGAATATTTTAAAAAAACATATAGTTTTTATTAAAGGATATAAACATATAGTTTTTATTAAAGGATATAAAACTTAGTATTTATTCACTAATTTTATGATGCTGATTTCAATACTCACGTAGAAATTAAAGTGATGTAAGTTAGTGGATTTTTTATTAAAATCATGATCTTGTAATTTTCATTGGTCTAAAGGCAATAAAATCTTTTGTTTTGACATGTTTATATCCATAATTAAAGATTTGTAATGAATTTTACTAGGTTTATGACATAAAATGAACCTCATATGTAATCTTATAGTCTTATCATCTATGAATTATTTTGCAAAGTGATGGTATGAACATGCATCATTTTTTGTTATCAAAATACTATTCGATATTATTACAACTAGAAATATTTTTTTGAAAACCTTAGGAGTCAAATTTCTATGTCATTTTTTCAAGTTAAACAATACCACTGTTTTTCCATGCTAAGAAAAGGTCATTTTATGAGGAAATATTGCATATGCTACATGATTAAAGTTAAAATGCTAGTTTTTTCTATATAAAATAGTTTATAATGTTAATAGAAGTATTTTAATTCATAATATATACCTTACATCATTTAGAAAACCTAATTTTTTAGGATGACTTTTTATTCTCTATAGAGAGGATTATGGCCATTCAATGAAATATTGAGATTTTTAGTGGTATGTGAGATACATACAAAATTATTGGTTCAAAGACATGTAGCATATCTTTACGCTATTATATGATGGTTTTTGAAATAAAACACAAACCATTTTAGTGTCTTTATGAATCAATCATAGGTAGAAGGCTGCTAAAGTGTATAGCTATATAACAAGCACCCTATATTATACTAATTTTTCTATTATAAAAATGATTTTTTCTAGTTCTCAAGACTTGTCTTAAATGATTATATGACAATAAAATAACATTAGAAAAATGATTCCAATAGGAGGAAAATTCTTTTTATGGAGATATTTCTTTCATCTCATATGTAAGTTTCTATATTTTGAGTTATCAAAAAAGGTTATTTTTTAAAATATATATTTTTAAAGAGCATCTAGGTATAGATCTTTATGGGGCTTTAAGGTTTTTTCAAAATTTTATCTGATTAGTATGTGTGGTTTTTTATATTTATTAGAAAAAGGACACTATAGTGTCCTATTTTGGTACAACACTAGTGTTAAAAGAAGTGGAAATCCATGGTCTTGATATGTGTATCCATCAAGAACTAATGGCATCTAATGGCATATCAGATTGAATCCAATAGCTGAACCACCACTTCCTCTATCGTAGCTCAGTCCATTGCATGCTCAATTTGATCATAAAGCCCTCCATCCGATGATGATCCATGTTACATTCCTTTCCATTGAAGCTGAATTATTCATTAAAAATGTGAAGAGGATACTTGGATAAACAATATTATAAGGATTTAAGGTTTTTTTTGAAAAAACTTGCTTTAAACTATAAACAAGTAAAAAGTTTGTGGGAAGTTAGATAGAATTAGATAAGCATTTTATGACTATTTCATTCCGTTTGTAGGGTATCCACTTACTTTTTGACTTGTTGTTGCAAAGCAGGAAGACATGGTGGTGGCTAGGGAGGGGGGTATTCCTCACAATCGTGGATATTTTAACATGGGGGTTGTAAACTTTTTTGCACATCTTTCCTTCCAAATCTTCTAGAGTGCTTCATTCCTAATGTCATTCCATGAAGTAGATGAGCATCCAAGAAAATCACAAAATAGAGGTTGCTTCCAATGAACTAGAAAAGGATACAAAAGAAGCTTGGTGAGTCACTACCAAGTTAAGATTCTCTTAGGATAGGAAAAGAAGAGGTGACCGAAGTTTTCCTTGGCACTAGATAAAAGCGTAAATTTCTCCTTACTCCACAATATCCCTCATTTAGTTCCACAATCTCAAAATCTACTTAAAACTATCAAATCACCTACAACATTTATCACAAACCATCAACTATCTCACTACCTTTTATAGACTAAAGTCACATTTCATACTACCTCCCTCCTTAGCTTTTTAGATCTTAAGACTTTGACACAAACACACACACATCTTTAAAGCTTGGTTCATAAACTGCAATAGGCAGTTGCAACGGTTGATTGGAATGTGTCTATATGACCGTTGCCTCAAAAGAAATTATCTTTTACTTTGCGAATGGATCTTTAAAACATTAATTGTAAATATTCATAGATTTAAAGTTTCCAAAATTTCCCAATTTTTGTTTGTATGTGCAAGTCATTCTTAGATGATATGATTCTAAAAATATGTATTCTTATATATCAAGACATACAATCAAATGGCATCAACCTGATTGTCGATGGAACAAAAACAAAAAGAGAGAATAACATAGAAATCGAGAAAGAAAAGGAGAGAGAATAATGTAGAGATAGAGAAACAAAAAAAAAGAGAGAGGGCAGCTATGTGTTAGCATAGGTGACTATAAAGTAAAAGTATCCAATCATAGAACCTTTACAATTTTGATTGATAACTAGGTTTATAGAAGTTATACAATTCACTTGAAAGAAAAGTATAGTTAAGATAACGAGTATCAAATGTTTCACAAGCTTTCCAAGGAGGTATTATGTGAATATTGGTTAAGATATGTCCATGCAAGACTCGTGAACATCTAGAAGTCGTGTTCCATTTCATGTCGTTAAGATTTACATCTCTAATTAAGTATCAATGGAAATATATACAAGTATTTTTTGCCCTATGAATGATCTACTTGAATTCAAAAGATTTTAAAATTTTATCATAATATCTTGATGAGAGAATGTTCAATTCCCTATGCAGCTTGAATCATGAATTACCTCACATGTATACTTATATATACCTTTATTCATTCAAGTAAATGTTTCTTTGAGTTTGTATGGAATTAACCGTAGAGCTTTTCATCTCTCCAAGTAGAATGTAGGACCTCATAAATGCAAGTGATCCCACTTAAAATACTAGTTTCTTCTCTGAAAACCAATGCCTTCAAAACAAGCTACTAATCGCCTTCATTAGACACATACATAGAGTCATGGTTCAGTCCAAAAATGTCTTCTCCCAAAATATCGAAAGTCAAGACTAGATATTTGAGCCAAGTTTAAATGGATATATTAGCTTTCCAGAAATCCAAAGATTACAACAAATCTATAACCAATGAAGAGGAAAATCTACTATATAGTTAGAGCTATCAAGCTCCTTAACCATCAAAACAAAGGATGAGCTATGTCTACATTAAGTGAGAAGAAGACACTCAAGCAAGAATCGTGCTTGCTTAAAAAGGGAGTTTCTAGTTTATTTGAACTCTTGAAGTTATGATACATGTAGGATCACACTAATTCAAAGTAATTGCGTATATAAAATTCGGAAAAAATTCTAGAAGGTAGGTTGCTATTTTCATAGAAAACTGGATTCATCACACCCAAGTGTGATAGGTGGTTGCATGAGAGATATGAAGGGGATTTGAATTCAAATTTAATGTACAAGCTCTTTTTTTTGGATCCTTGTTTCATAATGCTCCAAGTGTCAAAAAATGATAAGGTTCATATGCTCCTCAGGCTGGAGCTTAATTTTCGACACATCCCCTCAAGCTTCAACTTTCAAGTATTCATCCAAGTTCTATCATCCCAATGCCTCCTTTGAGCTTCATTGAAGTGATTCCTGGCTAACTAATTCTTGGCTAACTAATTCTTGGTAAACTAATTCTTGGCAAACTAATTCTTGGCAAACTAACTCTTGGTAGTTATTTTTTGGACTTACACCTCCTTAGCCATCACCTTTTGCTTTGATGTAATGATAATGCACCTCTATATGTGTGCTCCTAGCATGAAACATATGATATACAGATAAGAATACACTACTCATGTTGTCAGACATGATTGGAAATTGATTAACCTACAAATTCAATTCAACCATAAGATTATTGTGCTACATGATCTCACAAACAACTTGTGCTAATTCTTTGTATTCAACATCTCTTGAGAATAAGGCAACTTTTTGTTTCTTCTTTGAAGTCCATGAGATGTTCTTCTTGGGTTGAATCACTACATATCCACTTGTACTCCTTCTATCTTCTTCGGATCCAACCCAATCAACATCCATATAGGCTTTTACTTGTAAATCATCTTCAAGAAAACAGAAGAGACATTCATTCAAAGGTCCTATGAGATAACTAAACACTAATTTAGCTAAAATGAAGTGATGCATTCTAGGTATATCCATAAATTGAGAAAGCAAACCAATTTTATATGCTAACTTTGGTCTTGTGATAGTCACGTGGCTCATACAGCCCACTATAGATCTATCGAAGAATGCATTATGAATTTCATTACCTTCAGTCGAAGTCAATTTTATATTCAACTCCATTAGAGTGCTCAATGGTTTACAACTTCCATACTTCTTTAGTACATCCAAGCTGTATTTCCTTTGCATTTGAAATATTCCATTGTCTTTGTATATGAGTTAAATACCTAAAGTAACTTTAATCTCCAAGGCTTGAGATCTTGAACTCCTTTTTCCCTCTTTCCAATGTCTTTGAACACTTCTTCATGATCACATGTAATGATCAAGTCAAATACACACACACACACAAGTAGATAGATGTTTCACCTTGTTCTCTTCTCTAGAATAGTGAAGGGATAACCTTGCTTTGTTTCTATCCACAACTCATTAAGTAGTCCTCAAGCCTTTAATTCCATGCTCTTGCAACTTGCTTCGGACCATAGGGGGGATCATTCCCGATAAGGAGGTGAGTCTTTTCTCTCTCTTAGTCATTGAATCTATGTCTTAGAAGGCACCCATTTTCATAGCCAACTCTCCTAGTCAGGTCAATGTATTAAAGTCTTATCTGATTTCTTCTCTTTGAATTCCAAAGTTTTTTCCACATGTGAAATCCTTTGTTCTATAGCTTTTTGTCCCTTTGGAGGATTTCTGAGTTGGTTACTTTGATACCAATAATAGGAATCCAAATGGAGTTGTTTTTTTCTAGACCGAACATCCCACTTCTAATCTTCATTGTCCTTGATGTACGGTTTGATCCTCTTCCAACATTTCCGCAAAGAACACATGAATTATGACCCTCTTGTAGTCACTATCAATAGAGAAAACAATAGAGAGAGCATCTCATGAACCTTCCACCTAGGAAGATCCTCAAACATAAGAGAATTGTTTCTTAGAATTAATTTTTCCCGCCAAGTTTCCATATTGCACCATTCTTCAATCAACACATTGGCGGCCAACTTATCAGCCATCACCCTAATGTTCAGAATTCCTACCCTAGTTGATTCTTTTTTATTAGCACATATGGCCCAGTTGATTTTGGGAATACCTCTCGTGTTGGGATCACCAATCTAATGGAAATTTCCACACAAGTTATTCCCAATTTATTTGATTCTTTTTCCTTTGATCTCCAAGAAGCCAAAAAGTGCATTTCTGATGAAATGAGAAAGATCTTCATCACTGTGGCATGCTCCACCAAGTTGAATTGCATGCCCTTCTATTAGGAAAGTTTACTAAAAAGTTTGGCAAGAACTCACGTCCATTGCTAACCCATGGAGATGTCAAAACCCACCAAGATACCAAGTAGATTGAAGATTTTCTAATAGGGGAGCACTTAGCATTCATGGTCCACCAAAAACTATAGAGGGGTCCACAAAATAGCCTTGACGGTAGGCTTTGAGTGATTAATGCTCGAACCAAAAGTGATGCAGAAAGTGTCAAGCCATTGCCTAAAGGTGGTAGTACTATTAATGTCATTATGTACAAAAGCATTCCTATCATGAGAAAAGATTCACATTATCATTGGAGTATGGCTATGGGGAAGCAACAAACCATCTACCAAAGATGGGAATGATGGTTGATGAAATAACTAGGAGAATCGATGGCAATGGAAAAGATTACAGGAGCTAGGGGGCGTCTATGTCTAATAGAGTTCTTTAATTTGAATGCTTTAAAAAGCAAAACATTGATATTGCTCCGAGCCGAGGCATTACCCAAAAGAATTTTGATCATTTTAATGAATTCAGAGTCAAATCCTAAATCTTTCAAGGATTGGAGAATGCATTCCTAGTGAAGGTGATTGTAAGATTTGTCAAAATTGATCTTCATGAAGAGGACATTTTGAGAAGACTCATTATCAAACTCAAGCCCTTCCCACACATCCATAATGGCCTCCAACATGGACCTACCTTTCATGAAGCATTTTTTATCCTCATTGATCCATGATCCAAGATGTAGAGAAATATGATTAGCAATGACCCTCGCGAAGATCTTATTGCTAATTTGTAGCATATTGATATGCCATCAGTTTTCAATTTTCTTTATTCTATCTTTTTTATGAGAGTGAGCTTAATCACACATTTGTTGAGAAAGTTATGCGTTTTGTGAATCATCTTAATCACACCTTTGTTGAGAAAGTTAGCCAGCACACCGAATTCTATGGCGTCTTGTCATACCAAGTGAATCATGTTGAGGAGAACATTCTTGAACGTTTTGTAGAAGTCATTTGTGAGCATGTCCAAACCTATAGCTTTACTATTGAGCAAAGAACTAATAGCCCCAATATTTTTTGTGTCCATTGATGGGGGCATATAGAAGATTAACCAAATTTTGCAGAAGTATTTTAGTGCTAACTATAGAGATGGTAGGTATAAAATCACACCTCTGAGAAGAGAGTGGAGTGAACACCCCAAAACGTTGAGAGAAATTATTGATAATCAACACAAATAAAAAAGTGTATTCCACCTTGTAGTTGTCAATCATGTACATGATCTCTTCCTTATGATTCTTCTTCTTTAGGATTTTACACATTTGCTTAGATGGTCCACCTATTTCCTTGCCCAACAGTCTTTAAAAAATAAATTTGGAGATTTTTTCTTTGAATTTCCTCTTTGTTTCTCAGCTACTTCTAATTTTTGGAAGTTTGCACTAGGTGTTTGACTTTCTTTTATTGACTTCTGTCTCAAGATCTGGAAGCCTTCCATAAATATTTTACATTATTGTACATAAAATTCTTTACACTTCTTTCTAGATCTTATTAAGGAGATAATGAGTCATCTAGACAACTGATTTCCAACACCTCTTTTGAGAGGCATAAATGGTGAAAGCCTCAATCAAGGCCTTGGAGATCATCTACTAGACCAAAGGGGGAAAGAGGGTTGTAGAATCAACATGAGACGAAGGATCTTTTGGATGTCTTAATTGAGGCTTGAAGGTGAGGATCACTTGATAGTAAATAAACAAAACCAAATCGACACATTGAGAGAGGGATGGAGGACCCCGCTTTCCATTGATGTAGGTAGTAATGTATCTTTTGTCAAGTCTATCTTTTTGTAGTTTCCATATTGTAGGTTTGACCATGAGATTTCATGTTCATCTTTAATTTACATGAGGTTAGGTTGGAGTGTAACATAATCCTAAACATCTTTCTCAAGCCCTTCAATAACACATCCCCTTGGGCTCCATTCATTAGATAGGACTTCCACCATTATAAAGAACCCATATAAGATGACTTCAATAAGGAAAAAGACCAAAGCATGCCAAGTATTTAGTCTTTTAGTGTCAAGATTAGGCCCATATGATGCAATGTTGAAGTGGAGAGGGCCTTTAAAAGGAGCAAAAATCCACTACTAGTTTCGATCCACCAAGACCTCCATTAATTAAGCGTGCCATTCTAGTCTCGAGTGAATATTTGTGTTGTTTCTCTCTCGTAGGTTTATAATGAAGAACCATAAGTGAGACATGGATATATTTTAAAGCATCCTTTGAAGTTCAACACCATCCAATTTGATCTCTTGGAGATAGATGAAGTTTGGTAAGATGCTTTTATCTCAAAGCATTGACCAAAAATAGGTGTTCTTGAGGGCTCGGATAGCCTCTGAAACATTGAAAGAAATGACCATCTTTTATGAAAGTTGAGTTCTTTGTTGATTAGGGGCTTGTCCCTCTTTTTTTTTTAATCTTCATCTCTTCTTCTTGAAGTTGAGGCTCCTTGACATTCTAATCATCCTTTGAGGGAGCTCTTCTACAGGAACCCTACTTGGCATTTCCTTTTTTGAGAAACCTTCATAGCAAAGGAATTCGGAACTTGATATGGAATCATAGATCCAATAATCAAAATTCCACTATTATGGTTGAATTCTAGGCTTTTTCGTTCTTGATTGTTTTGTTTAGGGGTGGAAGGATTCTTTAGGGTTTCCTCATCGAAAAACTATTGATTTGTTTCACTTGGGTAGTCAAAAAGATTGATCTTCTTCTCCATACTCACGAAGTTATTTGTAGAAAGGATCAAGCAAGAGGAAGAGGGTCTTGTCCCAAGATGACCTTTCATGCTTCTTCTCCTTCTACATCTCAACTATTTGTAGACACCTTTTTTATGTCCCTCTAGTTGAAGCTCTTTAGCTCTCTCTAAATCCGATGGGTATTCCTTAGAGACACAAACCTCTACCCTTTTGGGCATAGTGCCTTTCTTAACTATGACTTGTGCTTTTTCCTCATCTTACTTCTTCATCAAAGATTTCTATCTTAAGGGGTAGTCTATGATTCTATGTCCTTGTGCCTCGTCCTGAAATCATGCATTGGGCAAGTTTTTGTAAGTTATATCCTATTTGAAAGGCTTTTCTTCGTGGATGTCAATAATGATGTTCTTCAAAAGGTCTAATTAAGTTTAGAAGCACCTTAACAGAGGTATGAGGGTGCCACCTTGAGTTAAATGAGTATGCAACAACCTCATAAATGAAACCATCGACATATTCCCTAGAGAGTAATGGATGGTTGATGGGCAAAAATATCTCCCTATTGAAACCATATAAGAAGAAGGGAAGTTTATGGAGTTCCATTGAGAGTGAAATGTGTGACAGTTTATAGTTATTTGGTAT
Source organism: Ceratopteris richardii (assembly GCA_020310875.1). Taxonomy (NCBI): domain Eukaryota; kingdom Viridiplantae; phylum Streptophyta; class Polypodiopsida; order Polypodiales; family Pteridaceae; genus Ceratopteris; species Ceratopteris richardii. The sequence goes on from MU260436.1 coordinate 181,441, forward strand.
GAGCTCATCGAACCATGTAAAGAAGCATGAAGTTCTATGCTCGACCTTCTAGACATCAAGATGCAACACATGGAAGTACATTTCCTCATTTTTAAAAACCAAAAGTATGTGGTTAGCCAACAAAAATTGACATTCACTAATAATCAATCCCACAACAAAACCACTCCTTACGGAATCATTTTTGGAAGGAGGAAAGAGGTTACTTAGGACCAAACATCTGCTAAATGAGGCACATTTTCTACAATTCTTCTTTCTTAGCTGATATACGTCCTTGGGAACGATAAAACTAGCAATTTTAAGACAAAGATTTTGGAAAAACACCTGAGGCCTTATCCTTGAAGGTCCGAATCAAGTTGCGATTCAACAGTGAAGGGACAAACCCTTCCATACTACCAAAAAGGAGCACCCTTCAACGCCGCCCAACAATTAAGGAAAAGAAAACAAAACCTTTGGGAAAGCCACCTAAGCAAGGTGCAACAATGGAGACAAAGGCCGCATACAAAGAAACAGAGGAACAAAAGACCCCATAAATAAGAAGCTATACGATGTGGAAGACCTTGGAAGAACAAAGGGAACGCACCAAGGGAGGCAAGAGTTTGCTCAAAACTCGACTCGTCACATCCCAAAGCACAAATCCACATCATGTACAGAGAGCCCTTCGACACCAAAACTTGAAATCAAGGTTTGTGCACATTGGTTGGGCTGGCTGAGCCTTGCGCCTCTTGTGGGCCGGAGAAGGTTCAATCCCCACTTCTGGTAAGAGAGTGTGGGCCTAAGGCCAATGTAAAACTACGGTATTTCTAGTTTAAACCAGTTCTCTCTTGTGTCACCTTCAGACACTCTTACCCCTACTTTGTGGGATATAGGGGATCCCGTGGGAACTATGCCCATTCACTTGTACAATTGCAATCTCAAAGTTAAAGCTCGGGGGAGCAGGCTTGAACCTCCATTAAAAAAAAACATGAAACCAAGTGAAAAATCCAGAGTCAACTAAGCATTTGAAGAAAAAGAACCACAAAGAAAAATCAACAGAGATTCTTTATATTCAGTCACAAAAATTACGCGAGCATAATCTTTTGACGAGGGCACCAAAAAAGAAGAACTAACTAAACGAAATCAAGAGGAGCATTGTAAGTAAAATAAGACTGATGCAAATGCTGCAGCACAACGTGTGAGAGAATCGCCATGAGGTCGGATTAGGTAGACTCGACGCAAACAGAAGGGACAGGAGACAAATAGACAAACATGATTATGATCGGAGGTTGGAATAGGGATTATGGGAATCGTTGTGATGAAAGAGGAGGGAATCGCGATACTGAAAGAGGAGGGAATCGCAATTGCGCCATATCAGAACACGATGCTGAGCAACTTCATGAAATGCGATGATGAATGACGTAGAAATCGCAAGATCAAAGAGGTGCTCGAAGTCGCAATACTGATGATGCAGAGAGTCGCTAGGACAGAGGGAATCGCGAAACAGAAAGCCGGATGCTTGGAGAGGATCACGATTCCCAGAGACCAATGACAATTCCTCAGGAAGCAACCGAGAGAGAGAGAGAGAGAGAGAGAGAGTCTACCCACATGTAAACAATGTGGCAAACGAAGTCATCAATTTTCGCGTCAACAAATTGAAAGATCTCTTCCAAGGAAGGTTTGATGGCAGCACGGACAGACACTCCTACAACGCTTGAAACGATAGACCGTATTGTGAGAAATCTAAGGAGCGTTGCTTCGGACAAGGAAATCCAAAAACGATAGAGCGTTGCTTCGGACAAGGAAATTCAAAGTGCTAAGAAAAATGTGGAGACCACCACAATCCTTTCCGCTCAAACTAGTTGTGTTGCGACCTCCCTCATGAAACTTAAGTGAAGACAACGAGCTTGTAATCCCTGGTAGTCAAATCATCCAGGCCAAGGGCGATGAAAAGAAATCTTTATTTTTAATGCCCTAGTTGGACGTTCGATTCATACTCAAAGTTATCATTTAATGACCAACTTTTCCTCGCAGAGTAGAAGTTTATGTAAGAAATGAAGATAAATAGTGCTTTTCTCTCTCTCCCTCTCTGTCTCAGCACGGGTTTGCTCTCTCTCTCTCTCTCTCTCTCTCTCTCTCTCTCTCTCTCTCTCATGTGAGAAGCATAATTGCATGCTTGCAAAAGCAAAGTAACGGAATGTTGTAACGACTGAGCTTTCTAGCGCTCAGCGAAAGACTTCTGGTAGTATCCACTAGAGGAGCGTTCGTTTGAGGAAGAGACAAACAACATCTCATGTATTACTTTCAGAAAAAAAACAGGTGGAGTGGTTGGAACATTCGTAACAAGAGCCCCATTTCGATAGAATGAAACGAGGGGACATTCGTTTCGAGTATATTATATCCAACCAGAGGACGGTTCGTTGTAATCTGATAGAAGGGTATTTCATTGCGTAGAAGGATAGTCCTATGTGATCAATTTAGTTCGTGCCTATCTTGCTCTTTCCTAAGTAGCTCGAGAGGAGATGATGAGAAATGAATGTGTGTAAGATCCAGCCACAGACGAATACCTCAGTTCTCCAGAAGAAGAAGAAAAGTAAAAGCACAGAAACAGAAAATACAAGGTGATTATTGTAATATGATGTATCATTAAATAAGAAATAACAAAAGTACAGGTACAGAACGGTAATGGTGTTTTCTGAGGTTTACTAACAGCTCCTGATAGAGGAAGCACATAAGCTTCACTTTATTCTCATAACAACAATACCTCTTTAGTGCAGGGAAAATATAGGATTGCCATTTCTGTGGCTATTGTCTGCCGCTTCTGTTTATTTACAGAGTTAACGATAGAACATGTGCAAGGGAAGGTTCGATGGGCTTAAAGCGAGAGTATAATCTTGACACTAAGCTGAAGCACACCTAGCACATAGACACCCAGATATACGTCAACTGTGCCTGCTACATCGCCATCTTTGCAGACATACGTGCTGCCATCCACAAGAGTAACCGGTCCTTTTTGGTCCCCAGTGTCAGCGTTCTTGAAGTAGCACGTTTGCTGCGACGGAGGCAGCTGCACAGAAGCACCCACATTCACATCGATAGTGATGTCCACATCGACGGGAATTATGATAACCTTCTTCCCTGAATCATTCTGGACGGTACAGTCCGCCTCCGCAAGCTTGGTGCTTGCTAACAGCAGAGAGACGCAAGCAATAATGCATACTGCGAGCAATTTAGAAGCCATTGCGTAGGAACGCGCAAGCAGAGAATAGCTAGCTATAGAGACTAAACCTCGCACCAAGCTAACACCGTATGGCTTTCTGAAAACAATAGGGTGAGCGATTTCGTTTATATAGAGTGTGTTGGAGTCTATGTGTAAAATCGACCCACTTTAACCGGTCAAGGCCATGAAAAACAATTTTAAGTACAGATATGGTTTCATGAAAGGACACGTTGGGAGTTGGAAATCAAATCTGTGCGCTAGATTACAGTGGTTGACGATCACTGCTGGCAACGAGTGTAAAGGAAGATATTGAAAGGCAGAAACTTGCAAGTCAGTCCAAACGAAGAGATTTACGATTGAGACTGTA
>MU260436.1:190000-197500 GCA_020310875.1 Ceratopteris richardii
TCATCTCATCAGCCATTGCTTTGCACCAATCTTCACTTTGTGACGCATCATGAAAATTCTTTGGTTCCTCATGCTTGATGCTCTCAGCCATATATGCATAGTGAAGCTTCATAGACTTATTTTATTGTGATCTTCCTCTACCTCTTGAGTATGATCTTCCTCTACCTCTTGGCATATCCATTGTATTTGCATTTCTAGAAGATGAACATCCACGACTAGAACCTCTTTCTATATGCAGAAAGAATGCATGAGCTCTTGAAATACCACTTCTCGATGCATTCACATCAAGTTTTACTTCTTCTGTCATGCAAAGAGCTACTAGCTCATCAAAATTAGACTTAGTGCCTCTTATTGACATAGAAGTATCTAAGCTCTTGTACTACGGTCCTAGACCATTCAGCATAACTGACACCATATCGTCATCTTTAATCTTGCAGCTTTTGGAAGCTAAATCATCAGTGATCTTTCTAATTTCAACCACATAATCCATTATGGATCTATTTCCACGCCATATGCTATGCAACTTTTGCTTTAATTGAATTTTTCTAGCTTCCCTAGATGTACCATATATCTTATGAATTATATCCCAAGCTTCCTTCGGTGTGCTAGCCTTAATAATTTGTGGAATGAAACAAAAGAATTGTGATCATTTTAATGAATTCAGAGTCAAATCCTAAATCTTTCAAGGATTGGAGAATGCATTCCTAGTGAAGGTGATTGTAAGATTTGTCAAAATTGATCTTCATGAAGAGGACATTTTGAGAAGACTCATTATCAAACTCAAGCCCTTCCCACACATCCATAATGGCCTCCAACATGGACCTACCTTTCATGAAGCATTTTTTATCCTCATTGATCCATGATCCAAGATGTAGAGAAATATGATTAGCAATGACCCTCGCGAAGATCTTATTGCTAATTTGTAGCATATTGATGTGCCATCAGTTTTCAATTTTCTTTATTCTATCTTTTTTATGAGAGTGAGCTTAATCACACATTTGTTGAGAAAGTTATGCGTTTTGTGATCATCTTAATCACACCTTTGTTGAGAAAGTTAGCCAGCACACCGAATTCTATGGCGTCTTGTCATACCAAGTGAATCATGTTGAGGAGAACATTCTTGAACGTTTTGTAGAAGTCATTTGTGAGCATGTCCAAACCTATAGCTTTACTATTGAGCAAAGAACTAATAGCCTCAATAATTTTTGTGTCCATTGATGGGGGCATATAGAAGATTAACCAAATTTTGCAGAAGTATTTTAGTGCTAACTATAGAGATGGTAGGTATAAAATCACACCTCTGAGAAGAGAGTGGAGTGAACACCCCAAAACGTTGAGAGAAATTATTGATAATCAACACAAATAAAAAAGTGTATTCCACCTTGTAGTTGTCAATCATGTACATGATCTCTTCCTTATGATTCTTCTTCTTTAGGATTTTACACATTTCCTTAGATGGTCCACCTATTTCCTTGCCCAACAGTCTTTAAAAAATAAATTTGGAGATTTTTTCTTTGAATTTCCTCTTTGTTTCTCAACTACTTCTAATTTTTGGAAGTTTGCACTAGGTGTTTGACTTTCTTTTATTGACTTCTGTCTCAAGATCTGGAAGCCTTCCATAAATATTTTACATTATTGTACATAAAATTCTTTACACTTCTTTCTAGATCTTATTAAGGAGATATCGAGTCATCTAGACAACTGATTTCCAACACCTCTTTTGAGAGGCATAAATGGTGAAAGCCTCAATCAAGGCCTTGGAGATCATCTACTAGACCAAAGGGGGAAAGAGGGTTGTAGAATCAACATGAGACGAAGGATCTTTTCGATGTCTTAATTGAGGCTTGAAGGTGAGGATCACTTGATAGTAAATAAACAAAACCAAATCGACACATTGAGAGAGGGATGGAGGACCCCGCTTTCCATTGATGTAGGTAGTAATGTATCTTTTGTCAAGTCTATCTTTTTGTAGTTTCCATATTGTAGGTTTGACCATGAGATTTCATGTTCATCTTTAATTTACATGAGGTTAGGTTGGAGTGTAACATAATCCTAAACATCTTTCTCAAGCCCATCAATAACACATCCCCTTGGGCTCCATTCATTAGATAGGACTTCCACCATTATAAAAAACCCATATAAGATGACTTCAATAAGGAAAAAGACCAAACCATGCCAAGTATTTAGTCTTTTAGTGTCAAGATTAGGCCCATATGATGCAATGTTGAAGTGGAGAGGGCCTTTAAAAGGAGCAAAAATCCAATACTAGTTTCGATCCACCAAGACCTCCATTAATTAAGCGTGCCATTCTAGTCTCGAGTGAATATTTGTGTTGTTGCTCTCTCGTAGGTTTATAATGAAGAACCATAAGTGAGACATCGATATATTTTAAAGCATCCTTTGAAGTTCAACACCATCCAATTTGATCTCTTGGAGATAGATGAAGTTTGGTAAGATGCTTTTATCTCAAAGCATTGACCAAAAACAGGTGTTCTTGAGGGCTCGGATAGCCTCTGAAACATTGAAAGAAATGACCATCTTTTATGAAAGTTGAGTTCTTTGTTGATTAGGGGCTTGTCCCTCTTTTTTTTTTTAATCTTCATCTCTTCTTCTTGAAGTTGAGGCTCCTTGACATTCTAATCATCCTTTGAGGGAGCTCTTCTACAGGAACCCTACTTGGCATTTCCTTTTTTGAGAAACCTTCATAGCAAAGGAATTCGGAACTTGATATGGAATCATAGATCCAATAATCAAAATTCCACTATTATGGTTGAATTCTAGGTTTTTTCGTTCTTGATTGTTTTGTTTAGGGGTGGAAGGATTCTTTAGGGTTTCCTCATCGAAAAACTATTGATTTGTTTCACTTGGGTAGTCTAAAAGATTGATCTTCTTCTCCATACTCACGAAGTTATTTGTAGAAAGGATCAAGCAAGAGGAAGAGGGGCTTGTCCCAAGATGACCTTTCATGCTTCTTCTCCTTCTACATCTCAACTATTTGTAGACACCATTTTTATGTCCCTCTAGTTGAAGCTCTTTAGCTCTCTCTAAATCCGATGGGTATTCCTTAGAGACACAAACCTCTACCCTTTTGGGCATAGTGCCTTTCTTAACTATGACTTGTGCTTTTTCCTCATCTTATTTCTTCATCAAAGATTTCTATCTTAAGGGGTAGTCTATGATTCTATGTCCTTGTGCCTCGTCCTGAAATCATGCATTGGGCAAGTTTTTGTAAGTTATATCCTATTTGAAAGGCTTTTCTTCGTGGATGTCAATAATGATGTTCTTCAAAAGCTCTAATTAAGTTTAGAAGCACCTTAACAGAGGTATGAGGGTGCCACCTTGAGTTAAATGAGTATGCAACAACCTCATAAATGAAACCATCGACATATTCCCTAGAGAGTAATGGATGGTTGATGGGCAAAAATATCTCCCTATTGAAACCATATAAGAAGAAGGGAAGTTTATGGAGTTCCATTGAGAGTGAAATGTGTGACAGTTTATACTTATTTGGTATGAGCTCATCGAACCATGTAAAGAAGCATGAAGTTCTATGCTCCACCTTCTAGACATCAAGATGCAACACATGGAAGTACATTTCCTCATTTTTAAAAATTAAAAGTATGTGGTTAGCCAACAAAAATTGACATTCACTAATAATCAATCCCACAACAAAACCACTCCTTACGGAATCATTTTTGGAAGGAGGAAAGAGGTTACTTAGGACCAAACATCTGCTAAATGAGGCACATTTTCTACAATTCTTCTATCTTAGCTGATATACGTCCTTGGGAACGATAAAACTAGCAATTTTAAGACAAAGATTTTGGAAAAACACCTGAGGCCTTATCCTTGAAGGTCCGAATCAAGTTGCGATTCAAGAGTGAAGGGACAAACCCTTCCATACTACCAAAAAGGAGCACCCTTCAACGCCGCCCAACAATTAAGGAAAAGAAAACAAAACCTTTGGAAAAGCCACCTAAGCAAGGTGCAACAATGGAGACAAAGGCCGCATACAAAGAAACAGAGGAACAAAAGACCCCATAAATAAGAAGCTATACGATGTGGAAGACCTTGGAAGAACAAAGGGAACGCACCAAGGGAGGCAAGAGTTTGCTCAAAACTCGACTCGTCACATCCCAAAGCACAAATCCACATCATGTACAGAGAGCCCTTCGACACCAAAACTTGAAATCAAGGTTTGTGCACATTGGTTGGGCTGGCTGAGCCTTGCGCCTCTTGTGGGCCGGTGAAGGTTCAATCCCCACTTCTGGTAAGAGAGTGTGGGCCTAAGGCCAATGTAAAACTACGGTATTTCTAGTTTAAACCAGTTCTCTCTTGTGTCACCTTCAGACACTCTTACCCCTACTTTGTGGGATATAGGGGATCCCGTGGGAACTATGCCCATTCACTTGTACAATTGCAATTTCAAAGTTAAAGCTCGGGGGAGCAGGCTTGAACCTCCATTAAAAAAAAACATGAAACAAGTGAAAAATCCAGAGTCAACTAAGCATTTGAAGAAAAAGAACCACAAAGAAAAATCAACAGAGATTCTTTATATTCAGTCACAAAAATTACGCGAGCATAATCTTTTGACGAGGGCACCAAAAAAGAAGAACTAACTAAACGAAATCAAGAGGAGCATTGTAAGTAAAATAAGACTGATGCAAATGCTGCAGCACAACGTGTGAGAGAATCGCCATGAGGTCGGATTAGGTAGACTCGACGCAAACAGAAGGGACAGGAGACAAATAGACAAACATGATTATGATCAGAGGTTGGAATAGGGATTATGGGAATCGTTGTGATGAAAGAGGAGGGAATCGCGATACTGAAAGAGGAGGGAATCGCAATTGCGCCATATCAGAACACGATGCTGAGCAACTTCATGAAATGCGATGATGAATGACGTAGAAATCGCAAGATCAAAGAGGTGCTCGAAGTCGCAATACTGATGATGCAGAGAGTCGCTAGGACAGAGGGAATCGCGAAACAGAAAGCCGGATGCTTGGAGAGGATCACGATTCCCAGAGACCAATGACAATTCCTCAGGAAGCAACCGAGAGAGAGAGAGAGAGAGAGAGAGAGAGAGAGAGAGAGAGAGAGTACCCACATGTAAACAATGTGGCAAACGAAGTCATCAATTTTCGCGTCAACAAATTGAAAGATCTCTTCCAAGGAAGGTTTGATGGCAGCACGGACAGACACTCCTACAACGCTTGAAACGATAGACCGTATTGTGAGAAATCTAAGGAGCGTTGCTTCGGACAAGGAAATCCAAAAACGATAGAGGGTTGCTTCGGACAAGGAAATTCAAAGTGCTAAGAAAAATGTGGAGACCACCACAATCCTTTCCGCTCAAACTAGTTGTGTTGCGACCTCCCTCATGCAACTTAAGTGAAGACAACGAGCTTGTAATCCCTGGTAGTCAAATCATCCAGGCCAAGGGCGATGAAAAGAAATCTTTATTTTTAATGCCCTAGTTTTGGACGTTTTTTTTTTTTTTAAATGGAGGTTCAGCCGAGGCCTACTCCCCCGGACTTTAACTTTGAAATTACAACTGTACAAGGAAGGGCATAGTACCCATGGGACCCCCCTTATCCCACAAGAACAGGGGTTTACAACTGGGTTAAACGACGGTCACAACTACCGCGAGGATGGTCAAACGGTGGCCAACAGCCACATACATCAGTTCCTGAAATTTATATGTCCCTACATGTTGCTGCCAGGGGTTGAACCCTCACCCCCGCCTCAAGAGGCAAGAGGCCCAACCAGCAGGCCAGCGAACCGGGACAAAGTTTTGGACGTTCGATTCATACTCAAAGTTCTCATTTAATGACCGACTTTTACTCGCAGAGTAGAAGTTTATGTAAGAAATGAAGATAAATAGTGCTTTTCTCTCTCTCCCTCTCTGTCTCAGCACGGGTTTGCTCTCTCTCTCTCTCTCTCTCTCTCTCTCTCTCTCTCTCATGTTAGAAGCATAATTGCATGCTTGCAAAAGCAAAGTAACGGAATGTTGTAACGACTGAGCTTTCTAGCGCTCAGCGAAAGACTTCTGGTAGTATCCACTAGAGGAGCGTTCGTTTGAGGAAGAGACAAACAACATCTCATGTATTACTTTCAGAAAAAAAACAGGTGGAGTGGTTGGAACATTCGTAACAAGAGCCCCATTTCGATAGAATGAAACGAGGGGACATTCGTTTCGAGTATATTATATCCAACCAGAGGACGGTTGGTTGTAATCTGATAGAAGGGTATTTCATTGCGTAGAAGGATAGTCCTATGTGATCAATTTAGTTCGTGCCTATCTTGCTCTTTCCTAAGTAGCTCGAGAGGAGATGATGAGAAATGAATGTGTGTAAGATCCAGCCACAGACGAATACCTCAGTTCTCCAGAAGAAGAAGAAAAGTAAAAGCACAGAAACAGAAAATACAAGGTGATTATTGTAATATGATGTATCATTAAATAAGAAATAACAAAAGTACAGGTACAGAACGGTAATGGTGTTTTCTGAGGTTTACTAACAGCTCCTGATAGAGGAAGCACATAAGCTTCACTTTATTCTCATAACAACAATACCTCTTTAGTGCAGGGAAAATATAGGATTGCCATTTCTGAGGCTATTGTCTGCCGCTTCTGTTTATTTACAGAGTTAACGATAGAACATGTGCAAGGGAAGGTTCGATGGGCTTAAAGCGAGAGTATAATCTTGACACTAAGCTGAAGCACACCTAGCACATAGACACCCAGATATACGTCAACTGTGCCTGCTACATCGCCATCTTTGCAGACATACGTGCTGCCATCCACAAGAGTAACCGGTCCTTTTTGGTCCCCAGTGTCAGCGTTCTTGAAGTAGCACGTTTGCTGCGACGGAGGCAGCTGCACAGAAGCACCCACATTCACATCGATAGTGATGTCCACATCGACGGGAATTATGATAACCTTCTTCCCTGAATCATTCTGGACGGTACAGTCCGCCTCCGCAAGCTTGGTGCTTGCTAACAGCAGAGAGACGCAAGCAATAATGCATACTGCGAGCAATTTAGAAGCCATTGCGTAGGAACGCGCAAGCAGAGAATAGCTAGCTATAGAGACTAAACCTCGCACCAAGCTAACACCGTATGGCTTTCTGAAAACAATAGGGTGAGCGATTTCGTTTATATAGAGTGTGTTGGAGTCTATGTGTAAAATCGACCCACTTTAACCGGTCAAGGCCATGAAAAACAATTTTAAGTACAGATATGGTTTCATGAAAGGACACGTTGGGAGTTGGAAATCAAATCTGTGCGCTAGATTACAGTGGTTGACGATCACTGCTGGCAACGAGTGTAAAGGAAGATATGTTGTACTACAGAGTCAATGTTAGCAGGGGTACAGCTTGTCTACGAGTCCACATGACTGTGGGTGAGAACTACGCACACCGATGATGTGTGCAAAACCAGGAAAGGTATTATTCTGACACCGATCTATGGTTCTTTGGAGGATTCGGACACGGTGTT
>MU260436.1:202500-208494 GCA_020310875.1 Ceratopteris richardii
TGCAATTTTCCATTCAAGAATGCATTCTTAACATCCATTTGATACAACTTTCAATTAATAATAGAAAACCATGCAATTACGCTTCTCACCGTTGTCATTTTCACCAGTGGTGTAAACGTTTCATCATAATAGAATCCATATACTTGTGCATATCCTTTTGCAACTAATTGCGGTTTAAATCTTTCCATTGAACCATCACTTTTGCACTTCACTTTGTTTATCCATTTACATCCAATAGCTTTCTTATTCGGTGGCAATTTCACTAATTCCCATGTATCATTCTTCTTCAATGCATTCATCTCATCAGCCATTGCTTTGCACCAATCTTCACTTTGTGACGCATCATGAAAATTCTTTGGTTCCTCATCCTTGATGCTCTCAGCCATATATGCATAGTGAAGCTTCATAGACTTATTTTATTGTGATCTTCCTCTACCTCTTGAGTATGATCTTCCTCTACCTCTTGGCATATCCATTGTATTTGCATTTCTAGAAGATGAACATCCACGACTAGAACCTCTTTCTATATGCAGAAAGAATGCATGAGCTCTTGAAATACCACTTCTCGATGCATTCACATCAAGTTTTACTTCTTCTGTCATGCAAAGAGCTACTAGCTCATCAAAATTAGACTTAGTGCCTCTTATTGACATAGAAGTATCTAAGCTCTTGTACTACGGTCCTAGACCATTCAGCATAACTGACACCATATCGTCATCTTTAATCTTGCAGCTTTTGGAAGCTAAATCATCAGTGATCTTTCTAATTTCAACCACATAATCCATTATGGATCTATTTCCACGCCATATGCTATGCAACTTTTGCTTTAATTGAATTTTTCTAGCTTCCCTAGATGTACCATATATCTTATGAATTATATCCCAAGCTTCCTTCGGTGTGCTAGCCTTAATAATTTGTGGAATGAAACAAAAGAATTGTGATCATTTTAATGAATTCAGAGTCAAATCCTAAATCTTTCAAGGATTGGAGAATGCATTCCTAGTGAAGGTGATTGTAAGATTTGTCAAAATTGATCTTCATGAAGAGGACATTTTGAGAAGACTCATTATCAAACTCAAGCCCTTCCCACACATCCATAATGGCCTCCAACATGGACCTACCTTTCATGAAGCATTTTTTATCCTCATTGATCCATGATCCAAGATGTAGAGAAATATGATTAGCAATGACCCTCGCGAAGATCTTATTGCTAATTTGTAGCATATTGATGTGCCATCAGTTTTCAATTTTCTTTATTCTATCTTTTTTATGAGAGTGAGCTTAATCACACATTTGTTGAGAAAGTTATGCGTTTTGTGATCATCTTAATCACACCTTTGTTGAGAAAGTTAGCCAGCACACCGAATTCTATGGCGTCTTGTCATACCAAGTGAATCATGTTGAGGAGAACATTCTTGAACGTTTCGTAGAAGTCATTTGTGAGCATGTCCAAACCTATAGCTTTACTATTGAGCAAAGAACTAATAGCCTCAATAATTTTTGTGTCCATTGATGGGGGCATATAGAAGATTAACCAAATTTTGCAGAAGTATTTTAGTGCTAACTATAGAGATGGTAGGTATAAAATCACACCTCTGAGAAGAGAGTGGAGTGAACACCCCAAAACGTTGAGAGAAATTATTGATAATCAACACAAATAAAAAAGTGTATTCCACCTTGTAGTTGTCAATCATGTACATGATCTCTTCCTTATGATTCTTCTTCTTTAGGATTTTACACATTTCCTTAGATGGTCCACCTATTTCCTTGCCCAACAGTCTTTAAAAAATAAATTTGGAGATTTTTTCTTTGAATTTCCTCTTTGTTTCTCAACTACTTCTAATTTTTGGAAGTTTGCACTAGGTGTTTGACTTTCTTTTATTGACTTCTGTCTCAAGATCTGGAAGCCTTCCATAAATATTTTACATTATTGTACATAAAATTCTTTACACTTCTTTCTAGATCTTATTAAGGAGATATCGAGTCATCTAGACAACTGATTTCCAACACCTCTTTTGAGAGGCATAAATGGTGAAAGCCTCAATCAAGGCCTTGGAGATCATCTACTAGACCAAAGGGGGAAAGAGGGTTGTAGAATCAACATGAGACGAAGGATCTTTTCGATGTCTTAATTGAGGCTTGAAGGTGAGGATCACTTGATAGTAAATAAACAAAACCAAATCGACACATTGAGAGAGGGACGGAGGACCCCGCTTTCCATTGATGTAGGTAGTAATGTATCTTTTGTCAAGTCTATCTTTTTGTAGTTTCCATATTGTAGGTTTGACCATGAGATTTCATGTTCATCTTTAATTTACATGAGGTTAGATTGGAGTGTAACATAATCCTAAACATCTTTCTCAAGCCCATCAATAACACATCCCCTTGGGCTCCATTCATTAGATAGGACTTCCACCATTATAAAGAACCCATATAAGATGACTTCAATAAGGAAAAAGACCAAAGCATGCCAAGTATTTAGTCTTTTAGTGTCAAGATTAGGCCCATATGATGCAATCTTGAAGTGGAGAGGGCCTTTAAAAGGAGCAAAAATCCAATACTAGTTTCGATCCACCAAGACCTCCATTAATTAAGCGTGCCATTCTAGTCTCGAGTGAATATTTGTGTTGTTGCTCTCTCGTAGGTTTATAATGAAGAACCATAAGTGAGACATCGATATATTTTAAAGCATCCTTTGAAGTTCAACACCATCCAATTTGATCTCTTGGAGATAGATGAAGTTTGGTAAGATGCTTTTATCTCAAAGCATTGACCAAAAACAGGTGTTCTTGAGGGCTCGGATAGCCTCTCAAACATTGAAAGAAATGACCATCTTTTATGAAAGTTGAGTTCTTTGTTGATTAGGGGCTTGTCCCTCTTTTTTTTTTTAATCTTCATCTCTTCTTCTTGAAGTTGAGGCTCCTTGACATTCTAATCATCCTTTGAGGGAGCTCTTCTACAGGAACCCTACTTGGCATTTCCTTTTTTGAGAAACCTTCATAGCAAAGGAATTCGGAACTTGATATGGAATCATAGATCCAATAATCAAAATTCCACTATTATGGTTGAATTCTAGGTTTTTTCGTTCTTGATTGTTTTGTTTAGGGGTGGAAGGATTCTTTAGGGTTTCCTAATCGAAAAACTATTGATTTGTTTCACTTGGGTAGTCTAAAAGATTGATCTTCTTCTCCATACTCACGAAGTTATTTGTAGAAAGGATCAAGCAAGAGGAAGAGGGGCTTGTCCCAAGATGACCTTTCATGCTTCTTCTCCTTCTACATCTCAACTATTTGTAGACACCATTTTTATGTCCCTCTAGTTGAAGCTCTTTAGCTCTCTCTAAATCCGATGGGTATTCCTTAGAGACACAAACCTCTACCCTTTTGGGCATAGTGCCTTTCTTAACTATGACTTGTGCTTTTTCCTCATCTTATTTCTTCATCAAAGATTTCTATCTTAAGGGGTAGTCTATGATTCTATGTCCTTGTGCCTCGTCCTGAAATCATGCATTGGGCAAGTTTTTGTAAGTTATATCCTATTTGAAAGGCTTTTCTTCGTGGATGTCAATAATGATGTTCTTCAAAAGGTCTAATTAAGTTTAGAAGCACCTTAACAGAGGTATGAGGGTGCCACCTTGAGTTAAATGAGTATGCAACAACCTCATAAATGAAACCATCGACATATTCCCTAGAGAGTAATGGATGGTTGATGGGCAAAAATATCTCCCTATTGAAACCATATAAGAAGAAGGGAAGTTTATGGAGTTCCATTGAGAGTGAAATGTGTGATAGTTTATACTTATTTGGTATGAGCTCATCGAACCATGTAAAGAAGCATGAAGTTCTATGCTCCACCTTCTAGACATCAAGATGCAACACATGGAAGTACATTTCCTCATTTTTAAAAATTAAAAGTATGTGGTTAGCCAACAAAAATTGACATTCACTAATAATCAATCCCACAACAAAACCACTCCTTACGGAATCATTTTTGGAAGGAGGAAAGAGGTTACTTAGGACCAAACATCTGCTAAATGAGGCACATTTTCTACAATTCTTCTTTCTTAGCTGATATACGTCCTTGGGAACGATAAAACTAGCAATTTTAAGACAAAGATTTTGGAAAAACACCTGAGGCCTTATCCTTGAAGGTCCGAATCAAGTTGCGATTCAACAGTGAAGGGACAAACCCTTCCATACTACCAAAAAGGAGCACCCTTCAACGCCGCCCAACAATTAAGGAAAAGAAAACAAAACCTTTGGAAAAGCCACCTAAGCAAGGTGCAACAATGGAGACAAAGGCCGCATACAAAGAAACAGAGGAACAAAAGACCCCATAAATAAGAAGCTATACGATGTGGAAGACCTTGGAAGAACAAAGGGAACGCACCAAGGGAGGCAAGAGTTTGCTCAAAACTCGACTTGTCACATCCCAAAGCACAAATCCACATCATGTACAGAGAGCCCTTCGACACCAAAACTTGAAATCAAGGTTTGTGCACATTGGTTGGGCTGGCTGAGCCTTGCGCCTCTTGTGGGCCGGTGAAGGTTCAATCCCCACTTCTGGTAAGAGAGTGTGGGCCTAAGGCCAATGTAAAACTACGGTATTTCTAGTTTAAACCAGTTCTCTCTTGTGTCACCTTCAGACACTCTTACCCCTACTTTGTGGGATATAGGGGATCCCGTGGGAACTATGCCCATTCACTTGTACAATTGCAATTTCAAAGTTAAAGCTCGGGGGAGCAGGCTTGAACCTCCATTAAAAAAAAACATGAAACAAGTGAAAAATCCAGAGTCAACTAAGCATTTGAAGAAAAAGAACCACAAAGAAAAATCAACAGAGATTATTTATATTCAGTCACAAAAATTACGCGAGCATAATCTTTTGACGAGGGCACCAAAAAAGAAGAACTAACTAAACGAAATCAAGAGGAGCATTGTAAGTAAAATAAGACTGATGCAAATGCTGCAGCACAACGTGTGAGAGAATCGCCATGAGGTCGGATTAGGTAGACTCGACGCAAACAGAAGGGACAGGAGACAAATAGACAAACATGATTATGATCAGAGGTTGGAATAGGGATTATGGGAATCGTTGTGATGAAAGAGGAGGGAATCGCGATACTGAAAGAGGAGGGAATCGCAATTGCGCCATATCAGAACACGATGCTGAGCAACTTCATGAAATGCCATGATGAATGACGTAGAAATCGCAAGATCAAAGAGGTGCTCGAAGTCGCAATACTGATGATGCAGAGAGTCGCTAGGACAGAGGGAATCGCGAAACAGAAAGCCGGATGCTTGGAGAGGATCACGATTCCCAGAGACCAATGACAATTCCTCAGGAAGCAACCGAGAGAGAGAGAGAGAGAGAGAGAGAGAGAGAGAGAGAGAGAGTACCCATATGTAAACAATGTGGCAAACGAAGTCATCAATTTTCGCGTCAACAAATTGAAAGATCTCTTCCAAGGAAGGTTTGATGGCAGCACGGACAGACACTCCTACAACGCTTGAAACGATAGACCGTATTGTGAGAAATCTAAGGAGCGTTGCTTCGGACAAGGAAATCCAAAAACGATAGAGCGTTGCTTCGGACAAGGAAATTCAAAGTGCTAAGAAAAATGTGGAGACCACCACAATCCTTTCCGCTCAAACTAGTTGTGTTGCGACCTCCCTCATGCAACTTAAGTGAAGACAACGAGCTTGTAATCCCTGGTAGTCAAATCATCCAGGCCAAGGGCGATGAAAAGAAATCTTTATTTTTAATGCCCTAGTTGGACGTTCGATTCATACTCAAAGTTCTCATTTAATGACCGACTTTTACTCGCAGAGTAGAAGTTTATGTAAGAAATGAAGATAAATAGTGCTTTTCTCTCTCTCCCTCTCTGTCTCAGCACGGGTTTGCTCTCTCTCTCTCTCTCTCTCTCTCTCTCTCTCTCTCTCTCATGTTAGAAGCATAATTGCATGCTTGCAAAAGCAAAGTAACGGAATGTTG
>MU260437.1:0-5000 GCA_020310875.1 Ceratopteris richardii
AAACAAGCAAGCAAGGGGGTTGCTTAAGCAAGGGGCTTGCTTATCACAACTCCAGCACTTAGTGCTCACTTTACATGAGCTAAAACTCCAAGAAGATGGCCCAAAAGAAGTCGGGATGCATGCTCCTTTTATAGTGAGAAGTGTGCCCCTAAAATCTAGGAACTACCTTTCCAAATCAGCCTCCTAACTTGGAGGAATTAGTTGAGATGACTTGGGGAGTGGTTGAGTGACTTTTCTTGATGGAATCGCGTGGCTTTTGGCTTCCTTTGATTGCTCCACGTGTCCATAAAAGATTCCCCACGAATTTTTTAGCTTGAAGCTTGACTTTTAACACTCCCCCTCAAGCTTCAATTTTTCATCCTCATCCAAGCTCCTTCATGTTGATGCATTGCTTGAATTTTGAAATCTTCATCCCATCCAAAGCCTTTGTAAACATGTCCGCAACTTGGTCCTTGGTACCAATATGATGTACTGAAACTTCCTTGGATATCACCTTTTCCCTTATGAAGTGATAGTGCACTTCAATATGCTTGGTTCTAGCATGATAGACAGGATTCGATGCTAGATGAATGCTACTCATGTTGTCACAAAAAATTGGATATGTGTCAACCTGCAAATTAAGCTCCATAAATAACTTCTTAATCCACATTAGCTCACATGTGACTTGAGCCAAAGCTCTAAACTCAGCCTCGGTGGAAGATAATGCCACCGTGGGTTGCTTCTTTGAAATCCATGAGATGATCTTGCTACCTAGCATGACTAGGTAACCACTTGTACTCCTTCTATCTTCCTTCGAACCGGCCCAATCGGCATCGGAATAAGCTTTGACCTGCATATCATCATCAAATGAGTAGAACAATCCTTCATTTATAGTGGCTTTGAGATATCGCAACATTCTTCTTGCAGCTTGCAAGTGTGTAGACCTTGGACTATGCATAAATTGTGATAACACTCCAACTCCATATGCTATGTCGGGCCTGGTTATTGTGGCATAATTGAAAGAGCCTACAAAAGATCGATACAAAGTTACATCCTCTAATGGCTCTCCATCAATGGAGCTTAGCTTTACATTAACTTCCATGGGATTTGAAATAGGCTTGCAATGTAGCATCCCAAACCTCTCAAGTAGGTCTAGAATATACTTCCTTTGTATGAGCATAATACCTTCTTCTTTGTATACAACTTCAATGCCAAGAAAATACCTAAGATCTCCAAGATCAGAGATCCTAAACTCCTTTCCAAGCTTTGCCTTGATCTCCTCAATGCCCTTTGTATCATTACCTGTAATGATAAGATCATCTACATACACACACACGTAGACCACAAGTTCTCCTCTTTGTTTGATGAAGAGAGATGGATCCGCCTTGCATTGATTGTAACCACATTTGATCAAATAGTCCACCAATCTTTGGTTCCAAGCCCTTGGAGCTTGCTTTAGGCCATAAAGTGCCTTCTTCAACCTACAAACATGATGTGGAAACTCTTTATGAACAAAACCTAGTGGCTGCTCCATGTATACCTCTTCTTCCAAGTCTCCATTGGGAAAGGCATTCTTGATATCCAATTGGAAGAGCTTCCATCCTTTGCTAGCAGCCATTGCAATGAGTGTCCTAATGGTGCTCATCTTTGCCACGGGGCTGAATGTCTCTTCAAAGTCCACTCCATAGGTTTGTGCAAAACCCTTGGCCACCAATCTTGCTTTGAACCTAGAAATAGATCCATCTGAATTCCTCTTTACTTTATACACCCACTTATTACCTATTACCTTCATGTTCTCCTTCTTGGGCACTAGAGTCCATGTTTGATTTTCCTCAAGTGTGTCGATCTCTTCTTGCATTGCCTCTTTCCATTCCATGTACCTGCTTGCATCTTCATAGCAATCGGGCTCATGATCTTCTACTACTTTGTTCATATATGCATAATGTGTTGCCATGTATGAATCATAAGTAAACCTTTGAGCTGGATACTTAACTCTAGAAGACTTCCTTTCTTCACCTTTTGGAGGAATAAACCTCCTTTGCCTTGGGAACTTGATCTCTTTCTTTGACGTGGCTTCTTTCTCCATCATGTGTCCTTCATCATCTTCAACTTCATTACCTTCTTCATCCAACTCCACCAATTTTGCTTTGCCTTTGTTGATTGATTGTGCTTCATAGCTTGATGAAGATCTCCCCCTCCATGGTGAGTTCATGCTTGAACTATCTTCATTGATGGAACACCTTGGGCCGCTTAGCTCTAGGTCGATTTGTTCTTCATCATGTCCATGCTTTTCTTCTTCATAGTCCTACATACAATCATACTTCTTATACCAAGGGAGTAGCTCATCAAATGCTACATCCCTTGATGTCCTCAAGTCCTTTGTGTTTGGGTTGAAGCACGTGTAACCTTTATGATCATTTGAATATCCTAGAAACACACACTTTTCTGCCTTTGGTTGTAACTTGTGCCTCAATTCACTTGGCACATGTACATAACAAGTACATCCAAATATCTTCAAGTGGGAAAGATCAGGTTTCTTACCATAATAGGCTTGATATGGTGTCAAGCCATGGATCCCTGAGGTAGGAGCCCTATTCATTAGATACACGGCGGTATTTGCTGCATGACTCCAAAACATGTTAGGTACATTCATCTCATTAAGCATTGCTCTAGCGATCTCGACAATGTATCTATTCTTTCTCTCTGCTACTCCATTTTGTTGGGGTGTGTACCTGCATGTTACTTGCCGCTTGATGCCTTGATCCATTAAAAAATCAGAAAACTCATTGGAGAAATATTCTCCCCCTCCATCGGACCTTAGCTTCTTGATATATGTACCTGTTTCCTTCTCTACCATTGCCTTGAATGCTTTGAAACATGTAAACACATCTGATTTGTTTTTGATGAAATAAACCCAAACCATCCTTGTGCAATCATCTATAAAAGTGACAAAGTACTTGTTACCTCCAATGGATTGCTCTTTCGTTGGCCCCCACACATCTGTATGTATCAACTCCAATGGATGTTGGCTTATGTAGCCATTGTTCTTGAATGGAAGTCTCGCTTGCTTCCATAGTTGACAAGATTCACATAAATGCTTCATACCTTGTCCTTGGAAGTTGGGAAGACCTTCAACCAGCCTCTTGAATTGCATTTCCTTCATTCTTTGTATGTTGATTTGACCTATCCTCTTGTGCCACAAGTCCAACTCCGAAATCCTCTTGTTTCCATATGTGAAGTAGACATGTTGAGTAGAATGAGAATTTACCTCCAAAGTGAAGAGTCTCCCTTGCTTCTTTCCTCTTGCTATGACCTTGTAACCTTGCTTAGGGTTCTCCACAAAGCATCCACCTTTGTTGAACCTTACTTGATAGCCTCTTTCAACCATTTGCCCAACGGACACCAAGTTCTTTGTGATGGTAGGTACATGCAAGACATCCTTGAGACATCTTCCTTCCTCCTTGTCATCCAAAGCTACATCTCCAACATGGGAGATCTCATGGGCTGTATCATCACCTATTTCTACATGTCCTTTACCTTTGGGAACATGTAGATTAGTAAACCAAGAAGCATTGCAACTCATATGGTTGCTACATCCACTATCAATATACCAAGTGTTATCTACTTTGCTTGAATTCCCATTCATGTGCATCATCAAGAGATTGTCATTTTCTGAACTTGTAGAAACATAATTACCTTGGCCTTTGTATGAAGAACCTTGATTATAGTTCCTTTGGTTTCCTCCTTGGTAGCAATCTCTAGCATAGTGGCCAAACTTGCCACATATGTAGCATCCTTCGCCATCTTGATTCCTGTTTTGTTGATGTCGTCCTCCTCTTCCTCTTGATCTTCCTCTCCCTCTTTGTGATGAGGTGCCTTGGTCATGTCCTTGATTTCTTGAGTGGCCTTGCCTTCCTCCAAACCTTCCTTTGCCCCTTCCTTGTCCTTGTCTTCCTTTGCCCCTTTGATTACCTGCATAGAAAACTTGTGCATCTTTGCTTTTAGTTGAACTTCCACCTATGTTCATTTCTTCGGTGACCATGAGAGCAACCAATTGCTCAAAATCGGGAAGATTATCCCTTACATAAACTGAAGTGGTAAAGGGTTTCCACTTCTCATAATCTCTCAAACCATTGAGAGTATAAGACACAAGATCGTCATCGTCTATGTGGCTTCCAATGGATCCCAATGCATCTGATAACTCCTTGACCTTAAGTATGTAGTCATTTATGCTACTCCCTGAGCTCTTCCTAGGGTTGTTCAGCTCATTCTTGAGTTGGATCTTCCTTGCTTTGGTGCTTGTTGAATAAAGCCTTTCAAGTGTCTCCCATACCTTCATGCTTGAATCCAGGTCTTGGATATGGCCGATCATGCTATTGCTAATGTGTTGGGAAAGAATAAAGATAACCCTCTTGTCTCTTTCATTCCATTCCCTAAAGGCCCTTCTCTGGTCATTGCTTGGATTCTCATCCAACCTAGGTCTTGGTTCACTTCCACTAATCAACCCCCAAAGGCCCTTGCCCATAAGATAGTTGGAGACCCTAAATCTCCATGGTTGATAGTTACCTTTGTCTAGCTTTTCAATTTGAGTGTTGAAGTCTCCCATATCTAGTCTTTGATACTTGACCTAGCCCTTGCCTAATGCTCCAATGTGTGTAAAATGAGAATGAGGCTCTGAGGTTACCTCAATCCAAAGCTTTCCTTAGATGGACACCTTGTGCTCTTGCAAATTTGAGTAGAATAGCTCCCCCTTGATGTGAGCTACCTCCAAGAAGCTTTTGTTGATGCAACTCTTCAACCACCAACTCCAAGAGGTCTTCTTGCTTGTATGTGATACCTCCAAGATGCCCAAATGCTCTGATACCACTGATGGGGGAAGTATCTCAACCCCTAAGCAACGATGAAGCGCGAATGACCTCCACAGGTATCCTTCTTTGACCTCTGCTCACCAAAAATGCTCTTACTCAGAGCTTATGCAGAGAACCCCAGTGAGCTTTTGTACACCTGTAATAGACACCAAG
>MU260437.1:12500-15000 GCA_020310875.1 Ceratopteris richardii
TAGCAAGCTACTATCTGCCTTTGATGCTTGAAATCCAAGATCATTCAAGAATTTTACAAGCCTATAATTCCAAGCCCTTGGGGCTTGCTTCAACCCATACAAAGCTCTCTTGAGCTTACACACATAATTTGGACTCACTTGATCTTTGAACCCATCTGGTTGCTCCATGTAGACTTCATCTGAAATGTAACCATTCAAGAAAGCATTTTTTACATCTAATTGAGACAACTTCCAACCTTTGCAAGCAGCAATTGCTATGAGTGTCCTGATGGTTGTCATCTTTGCCACAGGACTATAAGTCTCATCATAATCCACTCCATATGTCTGTGCATATCCTTTCACAACAAGTCTAGCTTTGTACCTAGACACACTTCCATCTGCAAATCTTTTAGTCTTGTAAACCCACTTACAACCAATGATTTTCTGGCTATTAGGTTTAGGAACCAAATCCCATGTTTGATTCTCTATCAATGCATCATACTCCTCTTGCATAGCATCTTCCCAATTCTTCTTCCCTTTGCCCTCTTCATATGTAGAAGGGTCTTCATCTACTTTTACCAAGTAAGCATAATCTTTAGTAGTTAAGAATGAAGTGTCATAGCTATACCTTGTAGGTTGCCATTTGTGCCTGGATGACCTCCTAACTTCTGCACTTCTTGAGGTCTCTGGTTCATCACATTCTGGATCAAACCTTGGCCTCTCTTCAACTTCAATCTGCACTTCATTACTCTCACTTTCATCAAGTAATTGAATCTTTGCTTTACCTTTTCTTTGATCCACTACTTCTTCATCATCTGCATGTACATTATATTTACCTGCATACCAAGTACCTTGTTCATCAAATGTAACATCCTTGGATACAAGGAATTGTTTTGTGGATGGACTCCACAACTTGTATCCCATTTGCTTATCATCATAACCAATGAATACATACTTTTCTGCCTTAGGCTCCAACTTATGCCTCAATTGAGATGGCACATATGCATATGCCAAGCACCCAAATATTCTGCAATGATCCAAGGTAGGTTTCTTACCCCACCAAGCTTCATATGGTGTCATACCCTGCAAAGCTTTACAAGGCAATCTATTAACCAAATATGTAGCTGTATTAACAGCCTCAGCCCACAAATAATTTGGGCAATTCTTCTCTTTTATCATGGACCTTGCAAACTCAACAAGAGTCCTATTTCTTCTTTCTGCTACCCCATTTTGTTGAGGAGAGTACCTGCAAGTAACTTCTCTCTTTATACCTGCATTCCACAAATAATCATTGAACTCATTTGAAAAATACTCTCCCCCTCCATCTGACCTTAGTCTCTTCAATTTTTGACCTGTAATCCTTTCTGCATATGCATGATAGTGTTTAAATGTATTAAACACTTCTGACTTTTCCTTAATCACATAAATTGTGATCCACCTGGTAGCATCATCAACATATATGACATAATATCTTGAACCATTTATGCTAAAGTCCTTTGAAGGACCCCACACATCTGTATGCACCAATTCAAGTCTTTCTGAATACATAAACCCATGCTTGGAATAGGATTGCTTATGAGCCTTACCTAATTGACATGCCTCACATCTGTATGTCATGTGTTGACCTGCAATATTAGGCATTCCAAGCACTGAATCATTGTTAATCATTTCTTTGATACCTCTTTCATTAAAGTGTCCAAGTCTTTTGTGCCAAAGATCCAATTCTGACACCTTCTGCTCTCCATATGTGAACATAGCATGTCCAACATTTCCTTGTACCTTCAATGTGAAGAGCCTTCCTTCTTTCTTTCCTGCAATAACTTGTTTATACCCTTGACTAGGGTCTTCCACATAAACTCCATCATTGGTAAACCTTACCTCATAACCTTTTTCCACAATTTGACCTACACTGATCAAATTCTTTGGAATTGTGGGAACATAAAGTACCTTACTCAGAAGAGTGCTCCCATCCTTAGCTTTGACTGAACCAATTGACTTTACCTTATGCTTTGTATTATCACCTGTCTGAACTGTATGATTAATTGCATTATGATCTAGGTCAGTCATCAAGGCAATATTTCCACTTAAATGATTACTACATCCTGAATCAATATAAAACACTCTCATGTCCTCATGTGAAGTTTCACATGTATTCATAATGAGAGTCGAGTCCTCCTTTTGATCTGATGCATAGTTGTAGTAGGTGTTATTATAGGATTGACTTTGGAAATTTCTTCCACCACCTCTTCCAAAAGAACTCCTACCACCTCTACCTCTGAAATTTCCTCTCTGAAATCTACCACCTCTTGCTCTTTGATTAAAGTTCTGATAATTACCATTGTTTTGATTATTATGCCAACAATCATGAGATAGATGATTGGTCTTACCACATATCCAACAAGCTCTTGCATTCTCTTTGTTGTTTCTGCCTCTTCCTCTACTTCTGCCATTTCCTCTTCCTCTTATAAAGTTTGCTTGGTTTGAAGTACCTTCTTCTTCACCTGATTGTTGCTTTCCTTTG
>MU260437.1:20000-25000 GCA_020310875.1 Ceratopteris richardii
GGATGTCCTAAGGGGTGGGGAGGGAACGAACCTATAAATAGGGGGCAAAGCCTCATTTTTTTCTCCACATGGACATTTCTGTGGTTCCTCTTTCCATGTATGCTCCTTGTCCATTTCTGTTAATTCATCTTCTTGCCCGTACTTTATGGTAGTGCATTTAGAGAGAGAGGGAAAGAGGGGAATCAAAAGTGTGTGCACACGAAAGCACAGAGGTCATAATAATCATGATAGAAGGGGTTCTCATAGACTCGAAGCATGATTTTACACTTTGAATTCAACTCAAATCTACAAACCAAATCTCTGATGAGCTTCCTCAATATTGGAGATGATCGGGTGTGCACAATGGTTCAAATCTAATTGTTTTAAAATGAAGCACGGTGAGAGGTTGTATGCGGGGCTATCGGTATCCATGATCTAGGTGACATGAGTGCACACAGAGGAGGCGAGCATGTGTAGAGATTGATTTGTAAAGAGAGAGAAAGTGATAAGTTCATCAAACACTGCATGAAACTGTATCTAGCACAATTTCAAGGATTTATTGACTCCTGTAGTAGAGATTTTTTTTTCTGCCAGTATGTATGATTCTTTTGTCATAGGTGCACTGAGCGCGCGCAGTTCTTTCAATCATAAAACATGGAAAAGAAATTAAGAGGCTAGTAACATATGTAGAGAGAGTTAGAAGTCCTGAGCAAGTGGGGGGAAGCATGCACAGGACACCAGAGAGAGATAGAGGTGGATGGCAGGCTATGGTGGCACATATAAGGCACTAGAGAGAGAGAGAATCAAGGGAGGGGACTAACTCCTTATCGGCGTCCAGCAAAAGACACACCCATGAGAGGGATTAGTGGATGTCGACTACTGCATTGCCACGCAAAGAGAGAGAGATAGAGGAACGGGCAGAGGACGTCAAAGAGATGTAGACGATGGGGACATTGCTTCTATCGGCATGAGAGAGAGAGAGAACTAGTCAGATGCGCACTCGGCAGAGCCAGATGGTGCAGTAGTATCGATGGGGAGAGAGAGAAACAGAGAGAGGGAGAGAGAGAGAGAGGAAGAGAGAGAGAGATCCAATTGGCATAGGTCTACATGGAATGGTGATGGTAAAATCTATGGAGAGAGGAATGAAGAGGCCGCCTGTTGTGAGTTCGATAGAGAGAGAGAGAGAGCAGCAGCCTCTGCAAGATTACTGTTGGCGAAGAAGATGATGCAGAAAATTGAAGGAGCAAGACAATGATGGTCACAAGTGTATGTATATTGCTTCCATGTATTTTACAAGTGATTCCAAGTCTTTATATAGACTCTAGGAGTGTTCCACGACTTTTACAACTTGCATTTGAATTCAATGAAGGTAGGAATGGTTGTTGAAGGGAATCAAATCACTTTCCTACAATCAAGGAAAAAAGTCAAGATCTTGATTGATCTATTTTTAGGTGATTTTTTTTAATATAAAGGAAGTTCGGCATTAGCCTACTCTCCCGGACTTGAATTAAATAAAGAAACAAAAGTACAATAGAAGGGAACTAGTGCCCACGGGACCCCCCGAGTCCCACAAAGCAGGGGAAGCTTGTATAGAGGCTAGGTTGCATTACAAAGAAGGTTAATCACCCTCTCATCGCCCTCATGCGGGGCCCATTTGGGTTTGAGCTTGTTGTTGATCAAAAGGAGGACTTGATGGTGCCTGAAGGGGGGGGATTTCTTACTGTTAACAATCCTTTTGCCAAGGAGGAATAGTGATTTCTCAATCGACCACTCCCTGGGGGGATCACCGAAGTTGAGAGCACATCTTTCCCGCCATATTTTCCACAGGACTTCCCCTCTGATGGCGTTCCAGAGTGCCGCGGAGCAGCCGATCGCTTCTCCCAAAAGGACTTGTTTCCAACTAAGCTGATTTTGAAGTCTGATTTTCATTCCAACCGTCTGCCAGATTCTGTTGGAGTTGGGGCAAGTAAGGAAGATGTGTGGGACATCTTCGATAGACCGGTGGCAGCGTTTGCACCAAGGAGGGATCCCACAAAGTTTGCTAGCCTTATGGTTGGTCCAAATTCCTCGATGAAGAATTTGCCATAAGAGGACAGACTTCTTAATTTCTATAAGGGGGTGCCAGATACCCATGAACTTCATGTCCCACCGAAGCTGTGTCCA
Organism: Ceratopteris richardii; assembly: GCA_020310875.1. Lineage (NCBI taxonomy): Eukaryota > Viridiplantae > Streptophyta > Polypodiopsida > Polypodiales > Pteridaceae > Ceratopteris > Ceratopteris richardii. The sequence goes on from MU260437.1 coordinate 22,143, forward strand.
AGACAGGCACCACTTCTTGTTGAGGTTGATCTGATGGTCAATCGTTTCTTTGATGTTCAGGATTTTGAATAGGCTATTCCCATTGTGCCATTTGAGACCAAGTGAGTTTGGTGTGTCGTGTCCCATGAGAAGGCGAGTCTTGTGACGATCCCATGCGAGAGATCTGCTTTGCAAAGTGTTCCATTCTTCGTGCGAGATGTTGATGCCAGGGTCAATATCCTCGAAGTTGATCCAGCTCTTGGTGTCATGTTTCCAGAGGTGTTTCCATTTTTTGAAGCCTTTGTTCCATAACTTCTTGGCATTTTGAATGTTCCAAGACTCCACACTCCGGATGCCATGTATCGGAAACCAGATAGAGTCGTTTTGTCTGATACCTGCCGCCCACTTCCAGTCCTCACTAATTCTTGTGAAGCTTTTGACTTTATTCCAGCCCTTCCAAAGGGAGCACACGAGATTGGAGCCTTTCGGGAAGACGGGGATCGGGGAGAATAGCAGGGTCAAGATGTCAAGATTCTTCCAGTTTGGGAACCCCATGAGAGCCAACTCATTCTTGTTTCTGAAGATCAGCTTGGCCCACGAGGCCTCCTTATTGCACCAAGCCTTAATCATCCATTTGGCTGCCAGTTTGTTAGCCATACACCCAATGTCCAGGATACCAAGCCCCCCGTTATCTCTAGGGCTAGTGCAGATGGCCCATTTGATTTTAGGCACCCCCCTTCTGTTATGATCACCCGTCCAAAGAAAGTTTCTACAAATACTATTCAGTTTGGACAGGCCTTGCTCATTCGGTCTCCAGCATGACAGGAAATAGATGGTAGAAGAGAGGAGGAACGTGTTGATAACCATCGCACGCCCAGCGAGATTGATTTGCATACCTCTCCAATAGTTAAGCTTGTTTTCGAGTTTGGCCAGCACCCAGTTCCATCGCTGTTCCATAGAGACGCCAAACCCCAAGGGGATTCCGAGAAGTCGAAAGATTTGGCCCTGCGGAATGATTTGACAGCCATGATCAATGAGAAGGCCGGGATGAGGTCCCACAATAGCTCTAAAGGCGGTCTTGGAGTGGTTGATTCTGGATCCAGAGGCTTCACAAAAGGTAGCAAGACACCTCCAGAATGTCTCCACGCTGGTATTATCATTGTGAACGAACGCGTTCATATCATCGGCAAATAGTCTCATGGTGATTTGACTGTGGTCGTGAGGCAGCCGGAGGCCTTTGATATTGCCAGCCTCCACATGATGCGCCACAAGCCTGCTAAGCCCCTCAGTGGCGATGGCAAAAAGAAGGGGGGCCAGTGGGCACCCTTGTCTAATAGATCTAAGTTTGATCGCCTTCGAAAGTTTGCCGTTGACGTTAATTTGGGTCGTTGCGTTTCCGAGGAGGGTCGCGATCATCTTGGTGAATTTCTGGCTACATCCGAGATCTTGGAGCGACTGTAGAATATAGTCCCATTCTAGCCTGTCGTAGGCTTTGTCAAAGTCGATCTTGAGGAAGACCACATCTTGATTAGACTCATTTGCAAATTGAATACCTTCCCAAATGTCCATAATGGTTTCCAAGATAGACCTGCCTTTGATGAAACCTTTTTGGTCCTCACTTAGCCACGTTCTCAGGTGGCACGAGATTCTGTTGGCAATGACTTTGGCGATGATCTTGTATCCTGTTTGGAGCATCGTAATAGGCCGCCAGTTCTCGATTCTGTTCTTTTTCCCTTTCTTGTGTATTAACTTGATAATTCCATTATTGAGGCAAGAAGGAAGAGCACCAAACTTTAACGTTTCTTGCCAAACCATCCAAAGAGGGGTGGCAACCACCAGCTTGAAGGATTTAAAGAACTCGTTAGTGAGTCCGTCGGGTCCCGGGCTTTTACCGAGAGGGAGGGCATCAATGACCTCAATAATTTCTGATTCAGAGATAGGGGCATGAAGCAGGGAGAGGAGGTTGGGTGGTATCCTACGGGGGGAAACCCTAGAAATGGCTGCCATACAGTCCCTTCTATGGTGGGAGAGGGGGTTCGAGGTTCCCAAGAGTCTCCTGAAGTGCCCTTCGATGATGCCAAAGTTATCTTCTTCCGAATTGCATACATTGCCATGTAGGTCTAGCAATAGGGGGATCGATTCTCTGTTATGTTTCCTTTTAAGGATACGACACATCTCTTTGGTGGGTTTGTCGGCTTTGCCAGCCCACCATTCCTTGAAGAAAATTTGCAAATTTTTCCTTTGTATTTCTTCCTCGTATCTCAACACCGCTCTGATTTTTCGGAGACCTTTCTGGGCTTGATGTTTTCCTTTGTTCACTTCCTCCTCGAGCCTCCGGAGTTTGTGGTAAAGAGCTTCCCTACGAGCCCGCCGCACGGTCTCGAGCATCTTCTTAGTTCTGATCATGATCTTTCGAGACTTGTCGACAGCACTTCTCCAGCACTTGGCTGGGGACAAGCCGGAGGCGAACGCCACCTTCCACACATCGGCAATTTCTTGATGGACGGAGGGGAGAGAGAAGGTGGTTGCATTGGCATGGAACCACGGAGCCTTGCGGATCTTGTTGGAAGGTTGAAAAGTGATAACGATCGGGTAGTGATCAGAGATAGTGAGGTTAGTGCGTTGCGTGATGGCTGGGTGGCCCCACTGATGAGTAAAACTCTGAGAGATGTAGCATCTGTCGAGTCTAGCTTTCCTCAGGTCCTCGCCCGCTTGGAGATTTGACCAAGAAAAGCCATTCGAGTCTTTGAATTCAACCAAATCCAGGTGAAGTTTGGTCCTGTCCCACGTTTCTTTCTCCCGACTACCGATGACCCTGCCCTTGCCCATCCATCTGTCCATAGGGTCCTCCACCATGTTGAAGTCTCCACAGATAAGCA
>MU260437.1:32500-35000 GCA_020310875.1 Ceratopteris richardii
TCTCTCTTAATACCTGCATTCCAAAGATAATCATTGAACTCTTGGGAGAAGTATTCTCCCCCTCCATCAGACCTCAGTCTTTTAAGCTTTTGACCTGTTACTCTCTCTGCATATGCATGAAAATGCTTGAAAGCTCCAAACACTTTTTATCTTTCCTTCAAAACATATAATGTTATCCATCTTGTAGCATCATCAATGAAAAGAACATAATACCTTGAGCCACTGATAGATCCTTCTTTTGTTGGTCCCCATACATCTGTATGAATGAGCTCTAGTAATCCATCATGTTTGAATCCTTTCTTCTGAAATGGTAACCTGTGTGCTTTACCCATTTGACATGCTTCACATTTATAAACCATATGTTGACTTTGCACATTTGGTAATCCTAGTACAGACTGATTAGCAACCATAGCTTTAATTCCTCTTTCATTGAAATGACCTAATCTCTTATGCCAGAGATCAAGTTCTGTAATCACTCCTTCACCATGTGTAAGCAAAGCTTGACCAATGTTCCCTTGTACTCTTAAAGTAAAGAGTCTACCTTCTTTCTTACCAGAGACAATCTGATTATATCCATTATCTAGATCTTCAACAAATACTCCTTCATTTGTAAACCTGACTTGAAAACCTTTTTCAACTATCTGTCCCACACTAATCAAGTTTTTAGGTATTGTAGGAACATACAAAACATTGGTTAGCAAATCTGCTCCACTCTTGCATTTCACTTTTCCAATTGAAAGTACACTATGTCTTGTATTGTCACCTATTTGAACTGTATGACTAGAAATACCTTTTTCCAATTCTGACATCAATTCTATGTTTCCTGACAAATGATTAGAACATCCAGAGTCAATGTAAAATACCTTTAGATCTTCTTTGTCTGATGTGCTGATTGAATTCATCATCAATGATGTATGACTTTCATTCTGTGTGTCATTTTCATAGTTGTAGTAGGTGGTGTTGTAGGATTGATTCTGTCCCCAACTTCTTCCTCCACCTCTACCATAGCCTCCTCTTTGACTTTGTCTACCTCTTTGGAAATTACTTTGATATCTTCCACCTCGGCCTCTGCTATTGTTGTTCTGATTTTGATTTGATCCTTGTTGATTGTGCCAACAGTCATGAGCCAAATGATTACTCAATCCACAGATCCAGCAAGCCTTCTTATTGTTATTTTGATTACCTCTACCTCTTCCAAAACCTCTTGCTCTTCCTCTACCAGTGCCTTTACCTCTTGCATAATAAGCTTGAGAACTAGACTCCTCTTCATCCTTTACTTTAGCTTTATCTCCTTTCTTCTTATTCTTCATGTACATTGCAGAACTTTTTCCTTTATCTCCATCTCCCTTCAAGTCTTGCTCATATGTGAGCATCAAACCAAGCAACTGGTTCAAATCTGGAACATAATGATTTAATGAAAGTTTTGTTGATAAGACAAAAGGTTTCCACCTTTCATCCCCTCTCAAACCTGCAAGTAGCTGAGCAATCAATCTGTGATCTTCAACATCTTCATCTATGGATCCAAGACTATCTGCAAGATCCTTCATCTTAGTGACATAATCACTAATGGTTTGACTTGGCTTCTTCTTGAATGTTGTAAACTCTTACCATAGACTTGCTTTCCGTGCTTTAGTAGTACTTTGGAAATGATACTCCAATGCATTCCATATATCTTCAGATGATTCCAATCCTCTGATGTGTGGTAGCAAATGATCAGAGATTGTATTGTAAATGTATGCCTTTGCACTTGCATCTTTCTTCTGCCAATGCTTTAAAGCATCAAGTTCCTCTTTCTTTGGTCGGCTTTCATCTTCAAATACTGGCTCTCTTCTTCACATGTTACATATATCATGAGATCCTTACTCATAAGTAAGGCTTCCATTCTCATTACCCATGCGGGGTAATTATCTCTGTCCAGTTTATCAATGGAGATATGATCTGCCATAGTTCTTTCCTTCTGCTGCAACCTGTGAGCTTAAAGGATAAAGGATAATACCTTTTGAAGTTCTTTTGTGTATGAGGATACTTTGAAAGTAATCTTTTGATGCCTTGTGTCTTCAAATGCTTCACCTTTCAAACTTTAATGGAAAACTTTACAAAACTTCTTGTACCTTTGTCGTCTTCTGCTCTCGAGAATCTTTCTGCTCTGATACTACTTGTTGATGTATAAAACACCACAATAAATGAATTAATGTGACACTATAACACCTCTATGGTCACCATTAACTCATTGCCACTCCAAACTTTGAGAAATGATAGCCTAAAGTGAGAACTTTGCTTCTAGAGAAATTCCTCGTCACCGAAATGACATACCTTCAGTATTTTGCTAATTTCTCCTAGCTCAAGTATTATTTCTCCATGAAACCTTATAGGAGGAAACTAGAAGAGTAGAGCTTTCCAACAAGCTATCATATGTATCCAACAGATCTCTAGAACTCAAGTTATGGCTCTCACAAGATGACCCTATATGACCTTCCAAAATTGGAAATCTTTCCTGTTA
>MU260437.1:52500-57500 GCA_020310875.1 Ceratopteris richardii
TGGAGTGATTTAACTTGCTAATGATAGCTTGTTAAGTTAATTTAATACTCCCAGAAGGAATTAGACCAATTGTAAGTGTGCTGGACACACTGAGCTTAGGACTGAGCAGGTGTCATTACAGGAATAGCAAGTTTTTGGACTTATGAAAGTTCAAACTTATCTGTTTTGATTTGATCATTTCTCAATCACTTTGTAAAGCACATATATAGTTTCTTGGTGTCATTTGGAAGCTCAAGGAGTCTCCAAACTATATCTGAAGAGAAAAGAGGGCAGGTGTGAAGCAGGTCTAGCAGCACCAACTTGATCTTTTGATTGTATCCAGCCATCACATCCAACAGTGGTATCAGAGCAAACAAGGTAATCATGGGTGATGGTTTCCCTTCCTTTATTGACAAATTGGATAGGAATAACTACCAGGCATGGTCATTAAGAATGAAGACTTATCTACAAGGGAGAAGCTTGTATGGATACATATCAGGAGATGAGGAGTTGCCCTCATTCAAAACCAGAGGCCTACCTACAAAGGATGAGCATGAGAGACTTAATCAATGGTGTGCTAAAGATGCTTTAGCAAGGTCATATCTTCTAAACTCTATTTCTGATTTCCTTCTACCTCATGTTAGGAACTGTAAGACTTCCCAAGAGACTTGGGAGACCTTGTCAACATACTTCTCATCAAGCACAAGGGCCAGAAAGAATCAGCTATGGATTGAGTTTACAACTCTTAGGAAGCAATCAAAACAATGTGTTTCAGATTTTGTCACCAAAGTCAAAGGTATAGCAGATCAACTTGCAAGTGTTGGAGAAGAGATTGAAGAAGAGCAAATTGTTAGACAAGTGATCAATGGACTCAAAGCAGATGACAAGTGGGAGAGCTTTACCACTGCAATGGACTTGTATATGGACATTCAAGCACCTGATCTAACAACTCTGATTGGACAACTCTTTACACATGAAGCCAAGATCACAAAGAATGGAGAGCAATCAAAAGGTAACAATCCCTCTGCCCTATATACAAATAAGAAGTCTAAAGATAAGGGTAAAAGCAAGAAGGTTGATGATGAAGGATCCACCTCCCAAGCAAACTATGCAGGGAGAGGTAGATCATCTAGAGGTAGGAGCAGAGGAGGTAAGTCAGGTAGGGGGAGACCCTATAATCAATCCCCATGCAATATTTGTGGCTTGTCTAATCATACTACAGATGAATGCTACAAAAAATACAAGAATCAAAGAGGAAGAGGTCACCAAAGAGGAGGATACTCCCAAGGCAGAGGCAGATTCAATCAATCTCAAGGCTACCATGGCTACAACAATAATTACAACAACAACTACAACAATAGTTACAATCACAATGGAAATTATCAAGGAGGATACAGGAACAGAAAGGATTACAACAATTATGCAGAGGATCAAGATGATTCCTTGTTGATTATGAACATGACATCTAAATCAGGTATCAATGATGATCATTTGTTCTATATTGATTCAGGTTGCTCTAACCATGTAGCTGGGAATGTTGCCTTACTCTCTGATTTGGAAGAACCTAAAGGCAAGCACCAAGTGCAGACAGGTGATGACACTAAACACTCAGTGGTTAAAGTAGGTAATGTCAAAACAAGTGATGGTAATCAGAATTTGCTAAGCAGAGTATTGTATGTTCCAACAATCACCAAGAATCTGATGAGTGTAGGTCAGATTGTTGAAAAAGGTCTACAGGTCAGGTTCACTCAACATGGTGCATTTGTGGAGGATCCAAGACATGGATTCAGAAGGATAGCCAAGGGAGAGAAGTCAGGTAGATTATTTACCTTTGAACTTGAAGATACTAAAAATATTGCCTTGTACAACTATAGGGACCAAACCCTATCAGAATTGGAGATGTGGCACAAGAGATTGGGTCACATTGGAGAGAGAACCATAAAGCAAATGAGTAGAGATCAATGTGTGCTTGGGATACCTAATGTATCCAAGCAACACATGATATACAAGTGTGGGGCTTGTCAATTTGGTAAGTCACACAGGTTGCCATATACCAAGAAAGGATTTATGCATGAAGATTACTTGGAATTGGTGCATACAGATGTTTGGGGACCAAGCAAGGAGCCATCCATATCTGGATCAAGGTACTATGTATCTTTTATAGATGATTATAGCAGATGGACTGTCTTGTACTTCATGAAACATAAAGATGAAGTATTTAATTGCTTCAAAAGGTATCTTGCATTAGTAGAGAATCAAACAGGTAGACATTTGAAGAGGTTAAGGTCTGATGGTGGTGGAGAATACTTCTCCAATGATTTTGAAGAGTTCTTGCAGGAAAGAGGCATCAAGAGGGAGATTACCACAAGGTACTCACCTGAACAAAATGGGGTAGCTGAAAGAAGAAATAGACTCATTGTGGAGACAGCTAGGTCTATGCTTAATGAGAAGAAACTACCAAATTATCTTTGGGCAGAGAGTGTATCTACTGCCACATACTTGATCAACAGGTTGCCATCAAAGACACTTGATGGAATGACACCCTATGAGGCTTGGCATGGTAAGAGACCATCTCTGGATCATTGCAAGATCTTTGGGTGTGTTGCATATGTGCATATTCCCTCACAGGTAAGGGGAAAGCTAGACCCTAAGGCTGAAAAGTGTATCTTTATTGGTTATGATTTGAATCAGAAAGGATACAGGTTCTATAACCCCTCAAACAAAGGCTTCAAGGTAAGCAGAGATGTCATCTTTGATGAAAATGATTCATGGTATGATAATGAGTGCAGGAAAGTGAGCCTACCTTATGATATGGAAGAAGACTTTCCAAAGCTTGTCAGGCAAGAACCAACTCAGAATGAGGACACAAGCTCAGATGATGAAGACACCATCAACATTGAAGAATTCAAAGCTTGGAAATCCAAAGGGAAGATGAAGATGAAGCAACTTGAAGATAATCCAGAATCCTCAACTCAAGCTATGAGGAGATCTTCAAGGGAAAAGAAGAAACCTATTAGGTATGGTTATGATACTTCACTTGTAACCAAGCACTCTGTATATCTTGCAAAGGATATCTTAAGTGAAGAACCAGGTACATTTGAGGAAGCTATTACTAAACCAGAATGGAAGGAAGCAATGGATGAAGAAATGGAGGCTCTCAAGGAGAGTGATACTTGGGACTTGGTACCCAAGAAGGACTCCATGAAGGTGATAGGATCCAGATGGATCTACAAACTCAAAAGGAACTCAGATGGTTCAATAAGCAGGTACAAAGCTAGGTTGGTAGCCAAGGGTTTTGCACAAACCCAAGGCATTGATTATGAGGAGACATTTTCTCCTGTGGCAAAGATGCCAACTATTAGAATTATGGTGAGTGTAGCTGCATCCAAGAATTGGAACATGTACCAATTGGATGTGAAGAATGCATTCTTGAATGGATGGATATCTGAAGAGGTCTACATGTCACAACCACCTGGCTATGAGGATCCCAATAAGGTAAATCATGTTTGCAAATTGAAGAAAGCTCTGTATGGATTGAAGCAGGCACCTAGAGCATGGAACTATAGGTTGACAACCTATCTCTTGGATCAAGGATTTGTGATGAGTAAAGCAGATACTTCATTGTTTATAAAGAAGAACAATTCAGAGGTAATATACTTGTGTGTCTATGTTGATGACATCATTATTACAGGAAATGATGTTCAAGGAATTAGACACATCAAAGGTCAAATGATGAAGGAATTCAAGATCAATGATCTTGGATTATTGAAGTACTTCCTAGGGCTTGAATTGATCTACACAAATTCAGGTATATTCATTACTCAGAAGAAGTACATTCAGGACATGGTCAAGAAGTTTAATTTGGAGGAAGCTAAAGTCTCAAACATTCCTATGGAGGTCAACCACAAACTCAGTGCACATGAAGGAGAAGAACTCAAGGATATTACAGGTTACCAAAGTTTGGTAGGTAGTCTCAATTATGCTACCTTAACTAGGATTGATATCTCATATGGTGTTAGTGTACTTAGCCAATTTATGCATAAGCCAAGAGTACCACATTTGGAGGCAGCCAAGAAGATAGTAAAGTACCTAAAGGGAACACAAAATCATGGTTTGTATTATCCATATTCATCAGACATTGACATCAAGGTATACTCAGATGCAGATTGGGCAGGATGCAAGGATGACAGGAGGAGTACATCTGGTTACATATGCTTTGCAGGTGATAAACCTATTTCTTGGTCATCCAAGAAACAACCCACAGTGGCTCTATCATCTACTGAGGCAGAGTACAGAGGGCTAGCCAATGGCACTCAAGAATCAATATGGTTGAAGTTACTCTAATCAAAATTGGGCCTATACATAAGGCCACCTATCATATTTGGTGATAATACAAGTTCACTCCATTTAGCTGCTAATCCTGTGTATCATGCTAGGACAAAACACATAGAGGTGCATTACCACTATGTGAGGGAGAAACTACTTAGCAAAGAAATCCAATTATCATATGTGTCCACTAATATTCAATGTGCAGATTTGCTTACAAAAGCTTTGGATGGGAGCAAGCTATGCAGGTTTAAATCCATGATTGGATTACAGGATATTATTGAAGACTAAAGATGAAGACTCAAGCAAGTGTTTGGCTTGAGGGGGAGCTGTTGGTGCAAACAAGCCTTAACACTTGGCCTTGTCTTGTACCTTGAAGAGCATGGGATACCTATCTTGAAGGTGTTACAAAAGTTCTTGGAGTAACTCACTTGAAGGAAGACCATAGGAACACATGCCTATGTTTTATTATCTTTTATCCAATGTAAAAGTCAATATGACTTAACTCACTTCTTGTAATCTCACCCACCTTCAAAAGTCGTGGAATTTGAAAGGTATGAATGGAGAGAATATCTCCATGTGATTAGTTGAGAGATTTGAGGGAGCCTACATTTGAATTTTGAAATTCAAATTCCTTCAAAACACCTATAAAAGACAATGTAAAAGTCGCGGGTTATGTTACACTCTTCCCGAGG
>MU260437.1:77500-87500 GCA_020310875.1 Ceratopteris richardii
CTAAAAAACATCTCTCTTTCCATTCTTCTTACATAGCTTTATATATCTTTTACAAAATGCGCGCACCAACTTTTTGCGTGACTTTTGTTAATTTCCTTCAAATCAGGCAATTAATACATCTGTCCCACTCCGGCGGCCGTCTAACACTGGCACGCCCGGTGGACTTGAACCCGGAAGTTCCACATAAATTCCTTCAGAGTTTTGTTCGGACTCATTCATGACATTGGGGACACCCTGTAGATTCTGCAAATTAACAGTATTATCTTTGACATCTTGTTGTGTCGGATTGTTTGTGTCAGTGTTCTGCTCTTGATTCGCCTATGTCTGCTACTATGACAGTTCTTCTTGTAGTTCTTTAATTTTCTGTTTTTGTTCTTCCATCTGTTTGTCCTGCTTCTTAATTATGGTTACCAGTTCACTCTCCTGGTTCGACAGAAATCCTGACCGTAATTGTTCAATTTGGGGGACAGTGATTGCAAGCCACCTTCTACGAAAAAATTGCCAAGTCTTTTGAACATGATTATACAAATTTTGCTTTACTAACTCTAAATCCATATGTGTCATCAGTGTGGCCTCCAATTCTATACCTTCATCTTTCAGTAACTGTCCTTCCAGTTCCTGTAATACTTGTATTCTGGAACGCATAACTTCTAGTTCTGCCTTTAAAGCAGCATTCATCATAGAAAAATTCACCATCTCTTCTTGAATTTGCTTTTGAACAATTTTCTGCCACTGTTCAAATTCTTGAATGGACTTTTTAGTTTTTACCAAGGCTAATACTAGCTGGTTCTGGTGATCCTGCATTTCTTTTAATAAACCGTCCTTGCTGTTCACAGCATCTTGTAATTCTTTATTCTGTTCAATTAATGAATTGGAATGATTTTTATTGACAATTACCTGTTCCTGTATATTTTGAATACGTTCCTGTTGTTGCAGTAGGAAGTCTGAAACTTCCTGCAACTTATTCTGCATTGCTCTCATATTATTATCTAAACAATTATTTTGCCATCTTTTTGCACTGACTTGTTGTGATTTTTCCCCAGTCTTCTTTTACTAGACAATTTAAAAGGGTTCCCCAAAATAGGCGGTTGTTCACCGCCATCTGCTACCGGAAAAAGACTGTCCGGCATTTCTGCTATGTCCTCAGGCTCTGCTATCTGTTCTTGTCCTGGACTGCTCAGTGTATGATTACAAAGATTAGTTACCTGTTGATCTTTGATTAAGTGTGCATATTTGAATAAAGCAGCTAAGAAGACTGACAGACGACTACGTTTTTGGGACCTGCGCTTGTCCCCGACAAAAATCTGTGTATATAAGTGGTTATACAGCCAATGAGCCCAGCTGACTTTACCACCTCCTTCTGCATGTACTAGGGGTGAAAAATTCTCTCTAGACATTAAATCAAATCTGACGATAAAACACAATCTTTCTAAATACCATTTGAATTGTTCACGCCGAATGTATGTGGCTTTTTTCATCAGATAATATTTTCTACGACATTCACAGTTTCCAAAATCTTTTCTCATGTCATCATATGAACATTTAGGAATATTGTCGTCGTCATACAGAGGCAGTTGAAATATTTCTGCGATTAATTGCGGTGAAAATTGTACCTGATTAAAAATTTGTCCTTTTGTTTGTCGCATAATCTGCAATTGAGTCTTGGCGTTCTCATTACCCGTCGAGCGTTCCCATGGTAACTTCGCAAATTGTAGTAGTCCGATTCTCCGGAGCCAGTTGTTATTCCTCATAGACTGTATGTCGAGTTCTATTTTGAAATCGGTGAATAATGCGTTGTTACATTGTACCTTTGACGTTGCACAAGTCTTTGAATCATCGCTATCATTCTGTATTGTAGTATCAGTGTCCTCCGATGTCGTTACTATCATTCTCTGTGCGGCTGCTCTCTTCCTGAGTCGCCATCTGAGTATATCTGATTCAGACATGGTTGCAATGCTTGCAGAAAAATTACTAGACTAGAAGTTTGTTAACTAGCACCAAAGCTTGAAAAATACTATGCGGAAAAATATTATGCTGAACATACGCATTTTATAAGCACCCGAGCTTGAACCGCCATTTGCTGTAATGATTATATTTCATTCGGACATGACACTTCATACCCCTTACCAAAATTGTTAAAATTCCGTAGATCGATGCTGGACTTAGCAAGTCTTTTACATGTGCGAAAAAATATCATGAAACAAAACCTTGGTTTTATTTAATCATACTGAATTCGAACTCATCATTACATTGCAAAATCGCATGACCGAACTTTACTGTTCTTCTGTGAGACCTTCAAGGTACATATTCCGGGCTAATCTAAATGTTTACGAGCTATTTTTTTCTTGAGGGTTTCTAATAATGTTTTAAGGGTATCGGGTTCTACTAATTGCGCATCTACTCTGACCGAACTGAGAGCAATAGTTTCAGTGAGCAAAACTTCGGCTTGTGTTTGCAAAAAGGCCTCCTGCAAGTAAAATTCATTCGATAGGGCCGCGTCCCTTGAAACTTTCATTTCACTCAATTGATTCTGGAGGTTGATTATTCTTTCTTTCTGATTACGTAGTTGATCATCCATCCTTTCTATTTGTTGACTCTGAAACTCTATTGTTCTGTTGAAATCATCTCTGTCTCTTCGAGCATTTGCAATGTCCTTCTGGTACTTCGCTTCCCTGGTCCATTGATGTTTAAGTATCTTATTAACTTATGCGCATGAGTCTTCTGCTCTACGTAGTTGGTCTTCAATCTGCTTGGCTTCTTTCTGTTGTTCCTGGCTCTTATGTATTGTTTCCTGCAGTTGAATTCTTGTTTCTTCCAGCAAAGTACCTAGTGCTATTTTTTCATCCTCTGCATCCTTGAGCGTTTGCTTTAATTTACATAACTCTGCATCGGCAACTATCAGCAGTTCTTCTTTTGCAGCCATTGCCTCATCTCGCTGGCTTGAGCTTTCTTCTTGTGCTAAGAGTGTAGCCTGTAGCTGCTTGATCTGTTCATGGAGTGCATGGTTTTCCACTCTCGCTGCTTGCAATTCTTCCTGGAGGGGGGTGATATCTGCCTCCATCACTTCCAATTTTTGTTGGAATTCTGCTCGTGCTTCGTCTGTGGCTTGCTTCAGGTGGTGCGGCAGTTGTTGGGATAGATTAATCAAAAAACGACCCATAGGTTCTAGCTCTGCAAACATTGGAATGGAGTGGGATGACAGAGGAGGGCGAGGTTGGGAAGAGGTTTTGGTGAGGAGTTGTATTGGGTGGTGAATAATTTGGTGAGGAGGTGGATGAGGCTTCATCAGTTCCGGCAGCGTGACTCGTCTTGATGGGACTGCGGGAGGGGGGGTCCGGTTAAGAGATGTGGTTGAGAGGCGGTGGTTTGGGAAGGGCAGAGTCAGTAGTTGTTACCTTGTTTGATTGCTCCGTTTCTGCATTGTGCGCTTCTGTGGATTCTACTGCCTTCAGTAGATTGGCTAGTGCATCTGGAGTAGATTGCTGCTCATTTGTCTGCTATTCTTCTTGGTTTTGTTGTTGTGATACTTTGTCGGTCGATATCGTTTCTGTTTTGGTTTGTTCTTGCGTTTCTTGCTGCTTTGATGCTGATGATTGTGCGGATGACTCATGTTGCATTGATGTATTTGTGTCGTGGAAAGTATCTTCTTCTTGCTTATCTGCTTCCTTGTCTACTTCTTCATCTTCTCCGACTGAGCCTTGTACCTCGCTTTCAGAGGAACTTATCCTAATTCGTTTTCTTCGAAATAACTGGTTGATTTCTTCTTCATCTTCTTCATCTTCATCTAATGGCTGTACTCATTCTTCATGTCGGAGTACCGGGCCTCTCGAGGGTGGTTGTGCATCTACTATGGTTGGAAAGAGAAAGGAAAGGATGTGGGGAAGTCGGGATCTAGGGGTTTTTCCTTTGTTGACTTGCTTCATAATGGCTACGCACTCCTTATGGATACGGTGAAAGAAATAGGATGCGAAATTAACAGGTTCTTGGGCAGCAAGGTCGATGGCGGAATAGAACGGGCTGGAGATACCGTAAGTACGTTTTTGGAGATTAAGGATGGCGACTAAGAACTGTAATGCAGTTCTTTTGGGTTCAGGGCGGCAAAGAATAGCGTATTCGTTGGATGAATGACGGGGAAATAGTTCTATCATTCGGGCTACGGGGATGACTGGGCCATTTTCTCGGCCTTGCGGGGTAAGACGGAATGCTTCGGCAAAAGCTTGGAAGGTTACTACTGTTCTAGATGGTAGGGAGAGGAAAATCCACTGTCGTTCGGTGACGGGGACTTGGGTGATGGTAGAGATGATTTGTGCGAAGAAGGGATGGGCTTCCACTGAGTGCCAAGGCAGTTCATCGAAGTTAGCCAACCCTCGGATGCGCAGGTATTCTCCTACTTCGGTAGGGATACCATTACAGAAGGCTGTGTAGTTCGCTAGTGACTCCATTGCGCACAGAACACAGAACACGGAACACAGCACACAGGTACACGGAAAACAAAAGCGCAATCACAAGAACACAGTATTGTTTGTTCGGCGAGTTAGAGTAGGTTATGTAAGAGAGCTGTAGCAGAGAATACTTAAAAGCGGTAATAATCACGCAAAAGGGGCAATAATTCCTATCTATTGTATGCATGCATGCAGAGGTAAAAAAAGGAGAGGGCGGCTTGACATAAATAGGTATTAAAATACGGATATTTACACTTACTTATTGATTATGCAAAATTTAAGGAAAGAAAAGGACTGAAAAAAAAGTAAAACACTAAAATGCGCGGTACTCTGCGTACCGTTTTTATCGCAGCTGTGACGTTTGTTGATATGGCCGCAGCTTAGATCCGTTGATTGCTTTTGGAAGTGGATGTCCGATCAACGTAGTCAACCGAAAAGTGGCTGGACCGACTTGCTCTGATATCTTGTAAGGGCCGAACCACCATAATTTGAATTTGCCTGCGGCTCTATTTGACTTTGCATTGTAGAAAAGTACAAGCTGTCCTACCAAAAATATTGGAGTCTTCAGGTTGCGATCATGTGTCTTTGCCTATCTTAGTTGGACTTCGTGCATAGTTAGGAAGATGAGCCAACGGTGCTCATCTAACTCTCTGAGTGTGTCCAATCGAAATGATAATGAGTCTTCCGGTAGAAGTTTCTGAGCGATTGCTACTCGTAAACTTGGTATGACTATCTCCATAGGTGCTATCGCTTCTAAGCCATAAGCTAATTTGAAAGGCGTCAAACCCGTTGTTACCTTGTATATAGTTCGATATGCCCATAACACAGCAGGTAACAGTTGATCCCATCTTTCCGGTGATTCCATGATCAATTTGCGAAGGATGCTCAGTAGAGATTTGTTTGTACTTTTGGCCAATCCATTAGCACGAGGATAATAAGGAGAACTGAATTTATGCGTGACCTGGAACGACTGTGTAAGAGCCTGCATTAAATTGTTTGCAAAATGAGTACCTTGATCTGAGATAATTTCGAGTGGTAAGCCAAAACGTGGAAAGACATCGGTTAGCAGACACTTTGCTACCGTAACTGCTGTTGCAGAGCATAAAGCCCAGGCTTCTGCCCATCTGGTTGCATAATCTGTCAGTATGTAACGGTTGTTACTGGAGACTGCTGGAGGTGTAATCGGACCAATGAAATCTAAGCCCCATTTTTGGAATGGTTCTAATGGTAGTACAGGTTGCAGAGGAAAATGATGATGTTGTAATGGTTGTCCAGTCCTTTGGAAATTATCACAAGATTTAACAAACTGCAACACATCTCTGTACATAGTTGGCCACCAGAGTCCACTCTGCAGAATTTTCTAATGGGTTAAATCTACAGCAAAATGACCTCCTGTTGGACTTGAGTGAGCCAAAGTGATCACTAAGTTTACTTCGTGTGGAGGAATACATCGAAGTAGGGTGCCTGTATGATCCAAGTAATATAGTTCTCCAGCAATTAACCGAAATCGACGGCTAAAAATTGCGATTTTCTTGCGTGCTGCCGCAGAAGTCTGAGATGGAAGATAACCATCAGTGAGAAAAGTCAAGATCTGATCATAATATGAAACTGGGCTAGGTAGATCTGCAGAATCTTCATTAATTGGTTTTAATACATAAATCACGGATGTCGTGTCATCTATGCCCACCGGGGCTTCACCGGAATCTAAGCGGGACAAGAAATCTGCTAAGGCATGTGAACTACCTGGCCGGTGAGTGACTTCGTAGTCGAATTCCTGCAAGAGTAAGACCCATCGCGCTAATCGACCACCTATATGCTGCTACCGAACTAAATAGACAAGTGCAACATGATCTACATGAAATGTGAATTTACGGCCCAGCAAGTAATGTCGGAATTTCTTGACCGAATATACTAGCCCTAGGCATTCCCTCTCTGTTACCAAGTAATTTTTCTCAGCAGGTGCTAATCTTCGACTTGCATAATACACTGGTCTGAACCACTTATCAATTTGCTGCATCAATACACTTCCTATTGCTATATCTGATGCATCAACGAATACATGAAATGGGTGATCCCAATCTGGTGGTTGTAAGATAGGGACTTGTGTTAATAAATGTTTTAAACGATCAAATGCAATCTGGCACTCCTTAGTCCACTCAAACTGTCGTGGGGTTTTAGAAATTAATATGTTCAATGGTACTGCCAAATGGGCAAGCCATCGCAAGTGCCTACCATGCCACCGTACTTGACCCATAAAGCGCATCACTTCTTTTGGAGTAGCGGGCACCGGAGCTTCTAATACTACTGAGATTTTATCTGGGTCTACTTGGATACCTTGTGCAGATATAATGTGGCCGAGTAACTTGCCACATGAAACCGCAAACACAGATTTGTTTGGGTTTAAACAGAGTCTATACTCTCTGCATTTCTGGAAGCAGCACCTTAAATGGAACAGATGTGCTATCATCTTACCGAAAATTGAAAAATCATCGAGATACACTTGCATAAATGAGGTGAGATAAGGAGAAAATATCTCCTGCATACATCTTTGAAATGTGCTTGTTGCGTTTCTCAATCCAAACCACATTACCGTACAAGCAAAGACACCCCAGTTGGTAATAAATGCAGTTTTTGGTACATCTTCTTCAGCCATTCTCACTTGGTTGTATCCACTGTAGCCATCTAGAAATGAATACATCTCGTGACCTGCTACTCTATCAAGCATGGTATCCAAAAAGGGAATTGGAAAAGGATCCGGTACGGTTGCTGCATTTAATTTTCGGTAATCTACACATATTCTCAGTTGCTTGTTTTTCTTTGGCACAATCACCATCGGCGAGATCCATTCAGCATGCTCTACTGGTACTATGAATCCAACTTTTAATAACCTATCCAGTTCGGCCTTTACCTGTGATGCATAATGGGGATTCATCCGGTAACTGGTTTGTTTTATCGGCCTTGCTTCTGGCTTCAACATAACTCTGTGCTAGTAGATACGGGGGTCCAATCCTTTCATGTCCTTGTAGTCCCATGCAAAGACGTCGGTGAATTCTTGGAGTAACTGAATTAAATCTGCTTGAAATGTTTCCGGTAAGTTTTGCTTTATCTTTACAGGACGAGGATGATCTTCATCTCCTAAATTGTAAGTGATTAGTTGATCTTCTAGGACATAAAACTGTTGATATTTCTCTGTGTTGTCTGTTGGTTTAAAGAGTTGTTGCAGTTCATCGTCATATGTCGAAACAGTGTCTCCCTCCTTAGCCTCTTCTGTGATGGGTATTATTGTACAGACTGAAGCATTCCAATTATCTACAACAGACTGTAAATCTATAGTTCCTAGGGAAATTAAATCAGCGTTACTTTTCAGAAATTCTTCTTCTTCATCGTCTGACAATCCATCTAGCATATGGAGTGGTTCAGCAAAATATGGTCTAGCATGTAGTTCGCAAGGTTGTATAGCATCTAATTTCACCACATATCTACGATTGGCATCCTTAAACGTAAGCTCTTGTCCAGACCAGTCCTGTATTACCTTCGCATGCTTCAGCCAAGGTCGGCCGAAAAGAAGGTTGTAATCCAAAGTGGATTCCGGTAGATCTAATACAACAAAGGTCATTTTAAAGGTCGTACCTTGTAAAGTAATGGGTACATTCCGCACCAGTCCTATAGGATGGACTCTTGATTGATCTGCCATTCTGACAAAAAATTGCACTGGTTCGATTTCGGTCCATCCTAACCTTTTGCATAATGCCGCCGTCGCAATGTTAACACCAGAGCCTCCATCAATTCATACCTGCGTAATCTTATAATTGTTGTACCATACTGTAATCAAAGGGACTGAATGATCGACCGTAGAATCAGGTTCTGGTTGAACTATTGCTGTTGCCGGAATACAAGAAGGTACCGGACTGAACTGTTGTTGGAACTGTTGACGAATTCCAGGTACTAATGCTAGTAGTTGGCCCAAAGGCAGAGTGATAGATGCCTTCGATAAGATTTCCCAGGCCTGTTGAGATTGGTTGACAGGCTCTAGTGACGTTGATGCCTCTGTTGCTGCGGAGGTTTCTACGATAGGCAATGTATCTACTGCTGATGATGTTCCTGCTGCTAACTCCCTTGGTTGTGTTACTTCTTTTGTTGATGAAGACTGGGTTACCGGAATAGTTTCTGGAAAGACTGGTGGTTCTGCTGTGGTCCATTGACTAGCCTTGTGATACATTGTGTTGTTCACGTATCCCTGGTTCAAATATTTCTGCTGCCGGTTGCAGTTGTTTACCGAAACGGGTTTGAACTACAACAGTCTGTGTCTCTACTGGTGTGATTTTTACCATGTTGGCCATTGGATTTTGACGTTCCTTTTTCCTTTGATCATATTCAGCTGCATCCTTGCAAAATCTCCTAATATGTCCAAACTCACCACAAAAATGGCAGCGTGGTGGTGGTAAATTGGGATTTTCCAGTGGTGGTCCGTTCTGCCAACGGTGTGCATTATAATTGTTGTTCCTCTGTCCCCGGTAATTTCGATATCCTTGCTGTTGATTGTTTTTCAGTTGTGGAGGCACATAGTGGTTGGCTGGCTGTCCTTGTTCCTGGATAATTGCATTGACAGTCGCTGTTCCCTGTACTCTAGCGTTGTATACGCAATTTTCGGTGGTGTGTCCGGCAATGTTACAGATGGCGCAGAATGTGTGATTAAGTGCGCAATTGGCACTGGTATGTCCTGAATTTTTGCATGTGGTGCAGTATACTTGTCTAGTCATATCTTCGGCAACATGTTTGTTTGTTTTTACCCACTCCAGATCTTCTGTAAATCCGGCAATTTTGTTTTCCAGTTGCAGAGTCATTGCAATGACTGCATCAAGTGTCATAGCCCCTACAGATCTTATGATCATGATCTGCCTAAGTTGTGGAACCAAGCCATTGATGAACCACTGAGTAATAACATCATCTGGTAAATTAGCATGAGCCTCTGGTAGCTGCCTTAAGTGTGTTCTGAAAAGAGTAGCATATTCTTCTACAGTTTGATTTGGCTTCTGTCTGTTATTCTGCAGATAATCAAAAATTTCGGCTGGATTCTTTTTGAGCCTAAATCGCTGCAGAAAAGCATCTCGTACTGCTTCGTAAGTGCCAAAATGATTAATATCGTATTCTGTGAGCCACCTAGCTGCTTCTTTGACAAGTGTAGATTGGAAGACAATGGCTTTGTAGGCCGGATCCAGTGGATGGTTGAGAACAGCGTAGCTTATCTCGAAAGTGCGTACGTGAGCATCCGGATCATCTCCTGGAAATCCACCAAACTTCGTGTATGTCACTCCCGTTGTAGGTGGCCTGGTTGACATAACTGTTGTTGTTGTTGTTGTTGTTGTTGTTGTGTGTTCATCGTGAATGTATTATAGCTTCCTTCTGTATCTCTGGTCTGAATATCTGAACTACTGGAATCTGTATTACCAGATGGCGCACTTTCTGGTGAAATGAGCTTGCTTACTATATTGCGAATTTCTATTTTGAACAGCCTTCCTTCCTCCTTAATATCCAGTGTATGAAAACTCGCTTCCAAG
>MU260437.1:110000-127500 GCA_020310875.1 Ceratopteris richardii
TCCCCCTTTGTGGAAGCTTGGTGCAAGGTGTGCACAAGGATAAGCTTGAAGCAGGTGGAGGTCTGGTGCAGAGGAGTCGGCAGCAAGAAGACTTTGGGATATTTGGTATTTTGTGATTGGGCACTCTGTGGGATTGTGCACAGAGGTATTGGCTTGTCTTGTACTTCAAACCTTGTAATTGTCTTACTGTAATCAATCGGGAGAAGCTTCCAGGTGTATTTTCTCTTCTTGTTTCTTCCCCTTTTCTCCTACAAACCCTCAAACTCCTTCTTGTTTAAGAATCCACCAACAAAATTTGGCACGCACGGTGGGACCTCCAAGGAGAATTGGGCTTAGGAGAAACCAAGTGTCAAGCATAAAAGATATCAAGTGTCGACAGAAACCCAATGCTACTTCATCAAACAAAAGGTAAATATATTCTTATCAAGTGTCTTACATTCAGTGGGCTATGAGCTGCTCATGACCGCAACCCGGTCCCAAGTATTGAGGGTCACCTGCAAGCAGACAAGGAGGAAGGTTGTTAGAAGGTCCCGAAGTCCTGTATCTTCCACATCATCAGTCAAGGGCATGGCGGGTCAGGTAGACCTGGAAAATTTACTCTCTAGATTAAATATAAAGTTTCCTTCTTTCAAAGGCCTAGCTCAGGAGGATCTAGATGAACACATTAGAAGGTTTTTAGCACTATGTAAGACTAGAGGCCTAATGGGTAGGGAGGATGCTTTTTTTATTCTCTTCCCTGCCACATTAGAGGGATTAGCTGATAAGTGGTTCAGCCAGTTTGCTGAAAACCATTTTACCACTTGGGATGTGATGAAAGATGCTTTTAAAAATCAGTTCCAGCATGGCAACACCGCGGAGATTATCATAGAAGAGCTAGAAAATTTAAGATTAGGTCTAGGTGAAAAGTTCCCAGAGTTTGTGACTCGGGCCAAAGCACTAATGGCTAAATTTCCAGACCCACCCCACGATTTTTTTGTCAAGAAATGGTTGGCTAAGCCCCTACCAGTGGCCACCCAATGCAAAATAAAGGAGTTAGTGTTACCTACAGCCTCCATAGAGGAGTTCATCAGCACAGCCACACGCTTGGAACAGATAAGGTACTAGTATGGAGCCACCTCTTCCCAACCAACATATGGTACAGAAATGGAGGATCCAGTGATACAGCTAAGGAAAGAGTTGGAGGGCTTAAAGAGAAATAAGCCCTACAAAGAGGAAGAGAATGTTGTTGCTTAGTTGAGAAGAGAGATTGAAGCACTAAAGCTCCAAAAGGAGGAGGAGGCCCAGGCAGAGGAATTGGCTCAGCTGCGACAGGAGTTGTAGGAGCTCAAAGGAGGTGGCATCAAGAGTGGACTTTGGTGTTCCATGTGCAGTAAGCAAGGTCACATAGTAAGTGAATGTCCTCTGTTAAATGTGACTTGTCAATTATGCAGGAAGGTTGGCCATGAGGCCCATGAATGCCAATCAAGAGGAATGCCTGCAACGACATACTGGACACAAGGAGGACCTCCAACACCAGCAAATGTGATGGCTGCTGCACCAAATCAAGGTAACAACTATAATCCTAGACAGAGGAATAACTTTGGAAATGGGCCTAGGAGGCCAATCATTTGTTTCAGATGTGGAGAATGTGGGCATTATCAAAGTAGGTGCACCCTACCAGAAAATGCCCCTCCCTGCAAGAACTGCCCTGATGCAAGAGACCATTATACAAATTGTTGTCCTAAGAATCAAGCCTCTTCCTCCGGACCCCACATTCAAATGATTTCTGTGCACAAGGAAGAAGTGTGTGATCCAATCAACGAACCATCTCCATCTACCAGGGTGGTGCAATTAGAAGAAATAACATCTTTGACTGTGCAGACAAGAAGCAAGGGGAAGGCTAAAGTTGACATAGGACAAGAATCAAAGATTAAGGAAGGGAATCAAAATAGAGAAATATCTGAAGATAAAGTCACCACAGGTGCAGATACAAGTAAAAAAGGAGATCAAATATGCACCAATGATGCCATTGGGCATGCCTTCAACAGGGCTCATGAGGAGCTTGATAAGTCAACTGGAGTCCAAGCTCTCAAGGAATCAGAGGCTTCAAAACTACTCAAGTCCATGAAGAAGGAGGTTAGTATTTTTGAATTGATAAAGATGGATGGGCAATTCAGATCAGAGTTATTGCAGATAATTGATGAGGCTTCTACCACAAGTTTGGTGGCAAAGGCCACTGTTTTACATAAGGGAAAACTTGTAGGGGAAGCACCCCTTACAGATTATAAAAGTCCTCGGCTGACAGTATCTATCAAAGGTCATGAATTTCAAGGAGTTATTGTGGATGGTGGTTCCGGCATTAACTTGATGCCTGAACACACAATGAAAAAGATTGGACTCCATCCTTCAAGGCCTGCAAATTTCACTGTTACTTTGGCAGATCAGAGCAAAGTAAGGCCCTTGGGAGTGATCCCAAAAGTTCCACTTGAAGTACAAGGTAATCTATTCATTCTGGATTTTGTGGTTTTAAGATTGCCCCAGGTTGAAGGAGGATTTCCTCTCTTAATTGGACGACCATGGCTGAGGCATGCAAGTGTCATTCATGATTGGGGCAAGGACACTATGTGGGTACAAAAGAAAGGGCAAGAGCTGACACAGATTCATTTAGAAGAGGGCCCAGATAATCAAGGAAACACTAGCATGATGCAAACAGTTGGCATTTGCATGGAAACAGAATTGGAGGATCAACCCCAAATAGATTTCGAGGAAGAAGAGGACATTCTAAATTGGCTCCAAGCAGGCAACTCTTCCTCTTGTTTTGGAATTTTTCTTAATAATTCTTGCACGACTGAAGGTTATGATGAAGATAAGGGAAAAGTCCAGGTTGATGGATTGGGAGAGCCCATCACAGACCACAGAAGGGGCAGGAAGACACCCCTCAAATACAACTTGGAGGAGGATATGACAACCACAGGTAAAGAAGTTTCTAAAGCTAAAAGCAAGGTAAAAAGTTCTAGTGAAGAATGTTCTTTCCCAATTCAAGAAATCCCTGCAGGATGGATGCAGGACAAGGAGGAACACATTGAAGTCCAAAATATACCTGCTTATGAAGCAATGCACGAAAACCTAGTAGAAGAAGACAAGGAAGCAGATGCACATGAAGATAATATGGTAGCGAGAAATCCTGTCCAAGAAATACAATTAGGCACTCAAGACAATAATCAGCCAGTTTTGGTGGCCACTTGGTTGTGGAGCCACCCAGGGATCCTTGAAAAGGTAAAATCATTCTTGACCCAGTATATAGATGTCTTTGCTTGGCATTATAAAGACTTAGAAGGAGTGCCTGCAACTTATGGAGAGCACAGAATCCCTCTGGTTGATGGAGCCAAACCCATAAGAGGAAAGAGTTATAGACTTAATCCAAAATATTGAAGCTGTCTATGCGGAAATCCAAAAGATGGAGGATGCAGGAATCATCATTCCTGTTGAACACTCAGAGTGGCTCTCACCTATGGTTTAATACCAAAGAAGAATACTAATAAAATCAGAATTTGTGTTGACTTTAGAGCACTCAACAAGGTGACCATTCTAGATGGTTTCCCTATGCCTTTTGCAGAACAGGTCATTGAAGAAGTGGCTGGGCATGCATTATATAGCTTTATGGATGGATTCAGTGGCTATAACCAAATATCAATACATCCAAAGGATCGTGAAAAGACTGCTTTTATCACTCCTTGGGGAACATATGTGTATGTAAAAATGCCATTTGGGCTCAGAAATGCTCCAGCCACCTTTAACAGAACGGTCAATCTCATTTTTGGCCCCCTATTGCTGGAATCACTTAGAATCTTCATGGATGACTTCTCTTCGTTTTCAGGATCTCACAAGGAAACTCCTCTAGATTGTTTGGACCACCACTTGAGGCAGCTGCAGAATGTTTTCAAAAGATGCAGGGAGACTAAGTTAAAGCTCAATCCAAACAAATGTCATTTCCTCGTGACAGAAGGAACCCTCTTAGGACATGTGGTGTCGGCTAAAGGTATGGCCCCAGATCCTGACAAAATCATTTCTATATTAAAGTTGCCTAAACCTAAATCCCCTAAAGAGATTCAGAGTTTCTTGGGGTATACTGGATGCCATAGAAGGTTTATAAAAATGTATGCAGAGATAGCCAGACCTCTGGCTAGACTTACAGGTAAGGAAGTACCTTTTAAATGGGAAGAAGAGGAGGAAAACGCATATCAAACATTACGTTCAAGTTTAGTGTCTGCTCCTATTTTGGTCACACCTGAGTGGTCAAAAATCTTTCATATACATGTCGATGCCAGTGCCTATGCAGTGGGGGCAGTTTTGACCCAACCCAGTGAAGAATTTAAAGTGCACAGGCCAATTCAATATGCCAGTAGAATCTTGACTAAGGCTGAAAGGAATTACAGTACTACAGAAAGGGAAGCCCTAGCAATGGTCTTTGCTGTCCAAAAATTCCGTCATTACTTACTGGGGGTAAAATTTATTATTATAACAGATCACCAACCACTAAAATATCTACTCAACAAACCACAAGCCACTGGTAGAATATGGAGGTGGTTATTGTTGTTCCAAGAGTTTGATTTTTCTGTAGTCCATAAACCAGGTAAAGAAAATGTTATGGCGGATCACCTATCCAGAATAAATATGATGAATCAAACTAGTGGAATCAATGATGACTTTCCAGATGCTCATCTGTTTGATGTACAAGCTCAAGGTTGGTATTACGACATCAAAAATTTCATTAAAACTGGGTTGTATCCAGAAAAGGCTAGTGTTGTACAAAAGAAGAGACTGCTAAACAAGAGTAGACCATATACCTTCATTGAAGATAAATTGTATAGACAGGGCAAGGATGACCGGTTCAGGAAGTGTTTGGAAGAAGAAGAAGTGAGGGAAGTCCTTCACTCTGCACATGAAGGAACAGGTGGTGGGCACCTTTAAGGACATATTATGAGTCAAAGGATACTGGATGCTGGTCTATGGTGGCCTACACTATTTAGGGATGCAGATGAATGGGGAAAGGCATGTGACATTTGCCAGAGGTGTGGACCTAAGCCAACAAAGCAGAGACATAACCCCTTGGTTGTTTCCACTTCTTGGCAACCATTTGAGAAGTGGGGGCCAGATTTTGTAGGGCCCATCTACCCTCCCGCTTTTCCAAAAAGAGAAAAATATCTCTTGATAGCTACAGATTATGCGACAAAGTGGGCTGAAGCTATTGCCTCCCCCGATTGCACTGCCCAAACTGTTGCCGATTTCATTTATAGTAACATCATTTGCAGGTTTGGATGCCCATTTGAAATTTGTACAGATCAAGGTACACATTTTGTCAATAAGGTCCTGCGGGAAATTTTTAATAGGTATAGAATTCTACATAGGACTTCTTGTGCTTACTATCCAAGAGCCAATGGACAGGCTGAGTCGACAAATAAGGTTTTAATCTCAATGTTAAGAAAGGAGTGTATATTGCAGCCCACTTCATGGGGCATTGCTTATCAAGGTACACTGTGGGCATACAGGTTAGCCTACAAAGAGGCCACAGGATATTCTCCATTCCAGCTAGTTTATGGCATATCGCCCATTGAGCCATTTGAATTTTTACATGGTTCACCTAAGATTGCATTCATGCAGGGCAGGAAGGATTCTGAGGTCTCTCAGAGGCTCGGAGCAC
This sequence comes from Ceratopteris richardii, assembly GCA_020310875.1. Lineage (NCBI taxonomy): Eukaryota > Viridiplantae > Streptophyta > Polypodiopsida > Polypodiales > Pteridaceae > Ceratopteris > Ceratopteris richardii. The sequence goes on from MU260437.1 coordinate 115,681, forward strand.
TACATAAAGTGGAGGAGATTCGTCTACTAGCAACGAAACAATTGATAGAGACTCAGATAAAGAGGAAGGAGACACACGATCGCCATCTATGGAACAATAACATTGGAACAGGCATGTTAGTTCTTCTCCATAGACCTCATCTTAATACACAACTGAGAGGAAAATGGCTTCCACATTGGGAAGGACCTTATAGAGTCAAAACAATGCTGAATTGGGGTGCTGTGGAGTTAGAGACGCTGAAAGGAGAGGCCTTGCCACTCGTCAACATATCAAAGCTCAAGGCCTATCATCAACACACTTGAAGAAGTATGGATCACCTGGAACTGCAAAATTTGTCCAGGTTGTACATAGTCTTTTCTCGTCATTTTTACTTAAGTTTAGTAGTTTTCTTTATCCATTTTATGTTTGTTTCTTGAGTTTTTAGCAAATCTAGCAGCCGTTTCATCAACTTTGCAAAGGTACAATTTTTAGAATTTTTAGAAAATTTTTTCAAAATTTTTCAAGCATTTTTTTTGAATTTTTCTAGCATTTTTCTCCTTTTTCATGTGTCTTTTTCTTGCCAAATTGGAGGAATAAAGGAAGCTCTCTGTGGGTTTGAGTGAGAAAAGTGGCCTCAACCAGTAGGGAATTTTTTTAGAATGTTTTTGGAATTTTTTGCCATTTTTTTGGATTTTTTTATGTATTTTTTATGTATTTTTTCAGTTTTTTCATAATTAAAATTCAAATAAAAATAAAACCCCAAGGCGTTTTTTTTGAAAAAAAAAAAAAAAAAACCCCCGCCCCCCCCCCCCACCGACCAAAACAAAATCCCACTTCTCGTTCTTTTCTGGTGCTTGTTCTGGTGGCTGTTCTCAGATGTTCTCTTCAAGTTGTTGCAGCTCTATTCTCATGGTGTCCTCTATGTTCAAAGTTTTGGCTGTAGCTCTCTGGGACGGAGAGCACATTAGGTGGTGGGCAACTGTTGAGCCCATAAAAGTCATATTGGTCAAAGTCAACTGTAGTCAAATTCAACTGGTCAAAGTCAACAAGGTCAAGGTCAAAGTCAACAGGTGCAAAGTCAAAGTGCGTAAGTGCAGGTGTCAAAGTGCACAGGTAGTGCACAATGAATTGTCCACAAAGGGTAAATTGGAGAAAATGGGTTGCAGGTTGCAGAGGTATTTTCTCTAATTTCTGTTAGACGGCCGCCGAACAAAGGACAATTGTACTTAGACAGAGGTTTTTAATGTAGAAAGAACCCTTCTGAAAGTACGCGGTAAAGAAAGATTCGCGTAAAAGCCTTGTAACAAAACTCTATTTAAAGCGATCAGAGAGAGCAGCAGTAGGTAGAGAAAGAGAGCCCCGAGAGGCAGCCCAGAGCGCCCCCCCGTTCTTTGGAAGTTGCGAACATATTATGAGAGTTCCCGTTTGGGGTTACTTTACTTCTTCTACTGTGTGCAACTGAGTAGAGTGTCTTGGTTCTGTCCTGTCTGTGCACTTTCTCTGTGTAATCATTCGACTGTGTATGTGTAATACACTGTGGTGTTAAGCGTCGGTACTGCGACTGTGAGATTCTGTTCGGTAACGAGTTAAAGAGTCCCCTGTGTTTTGGGAATTGCACGTATAAGTGTTGTATGTGTAGAACAAGAGTGACTCTGTTATGTTTCGTCTGCTCCCTTCCCTCTCCTGTGTGTGCGCTTGTGTGCGTATGTGCGTTATACGCAGTGTTACGAATTGATACGGTGTTGCAGAGATTTCACCCGGTAATGATTAAAGTATTTCCTAAGCGTAGTCGACAGGAATGCGTTGGTCTGATCGTTCTTCTGTGGAGCACGGACGCATAGAGAACTAACATGGTTCGGTTGTGAGTTATGAGTCTCTGTAAATGACTGAGCAGGTAGTATAATTATGTTCAGATTAGTACCAGTAGTGTTCTGAATACGAGTAGAATGATGATAAAGTGCGCGACAAGTTATAGTCAGTAGGTCTTGCAATTTGAATGTGGTACTCGGTAAAGTCGTAAATTGTGCAGAAGGATTTCGTGGTGTGGTCGTGTTAAATTACCAGCAGTGCGCTTTGTGTATCGATTCTCAGTCCGGATTACTGCTCAACTGTATAGCAGGTAGATCTTGGAGTACGGGATTCTAAGACGTTGATAGCCTTGGTTGATCAGAAACAACTACTGAGCTAAGACGCGCTGACTGAGTAACGAGTGAGTGAGAAGTTGGGAAAATAGTATAGGGCCTCTGTCTAACAGACCCCTACCACTCCCAAGAACCCACGTGGCTAGAGTCAATCTATTTTTGCGGTAAGATTGAATACAGAGAAAGAGAGACTCGGAAATATCTGGTACGTCGGTGTGGAACCAGATTCTGGAGTCTCCGAAGGGTTGTTGCGTTGAAGTAGTAATTAACGACCGCGGTAGGCAATTAACAGTTACGATAATCGTAAACGACGAAATAACCATTAACATTTGGCGCCGTCTGTGGGAAAGTGGCATCCGCTTGCCAGCTCTCTGGCCCAGGTGCCTGCGAGAAAATGGCAACTGATTACCAGTCTCTACGGTAAAGTAGCATTTGATTACGAGTCACTTGTGAGACAGTGGCACTAGAGTGCTAACGGTTTGTAAGAAGCAAACATCCAGCAACATTTTCTTCACTAACAGTAGCAACAGACCCAGATTGTTGCGAACTGCTCGAATAGTATCACTGGGCAATGATACATGCCGGTCACTCGATCGGGCGAAACATATCCTAAGAATCGTCAGACTGGAGCACGAAAATCCCAAAAGATAGCCTCGGAAGAAGTAGGCATAATTAGATCTGACCAAGTGGTCAAGGAAAGTAGAAACGTTACAAGTAATTCCGGTCATATTCCGGTAGAACGATCAACGCCTTTGATACATTCTGATGCTACTTCGACCCAGCATATCGAAGATATAGCAAGACCAGACTCTATCAAAACGCCGTTGGAACCTAGTCTAACAATATCAGATAAAGAGTTAGAGCTATCCACGGTCAGAAATACGTTAGAAAAGTTCGGTAAAAGTAGTAAAACAGGGCATTCTGGCCCGATTTCGGTTCATTCCGGTGAGATTCCGGCAATAGAATTACCAATCGCTGGCAAGGGTTTAGCCTTTTTTGCGGAATCATCAACTCGACCTTCGTGTTTGGAAGAAAGATTTCGAATATTAGACATCCAGAAGGAAGGAAAGCTGTTTGAAACAGAGATCCGAAGCATCTTAAGCCGACACAGTATACCGGAAAACGCACCATCCGGAGATACAAGTCCCGATAATTCACCTGATCAGTCCCGAGATATAGAAGGAAACCCTGAACCCTTCACAATGAGCGGCCAACACCAACAACAACACCATCAACAACAACAACTAGGACCGCCAAGGCCACCTCCAACAGGAGTAACCTACGCGAAATTCGGTGGATTCCCAGGAGACGACCCAGACGCCCACGTACGGACGTTCGAGATAAGTTATGCAGTTCTTAACCACCCACCAGATCAGGCGTATAAGGCCATTGTTTTTCAATCAACACTGATCAATGAAGCGGCGAGATGGCTCACGGAATATGATATCAATCATTTCGGTACTTACGATGCAGTACGAGACGCCTTTTTACAGCGATTCAGACTGAAGAAGAATCCCGCTGAAATCTTTGAGTATCTACAGAACAACAGACAGAAGATAAATCAGACCGTCCAGGAGTACACTACCCTCTTTAGAACACATTTACGGCAGATACCACAGGCTCACGCTAATCTACCTGATGATGTCATCTCTCAATGGTTTATCAATGGATTAACCCCACAACTGAAGCAGATCATGATTATAAGATGTGTCGGAGCTATGACCTTGGATGCCGTTATTGCAATGGCTCTACAGCTAGAATCCAAGGTTGGTGGATTTTTGGAAGACTTGGAATGGCTAAAAACAAACAAAAATACGGCTGAAGATATCACCAGGCAAGTATATTGCACCACATGCAAAAATTCGGGGCATACAAGTACCCACTGTGCACTGAACCAAGTGTTTTGCGCTATCTGCAACACTACCGGACACACCACCGGAAACTGTATCTACAACGCTAGGATACAAGGGACAGCAACCGTCAATGCAGTCATCCAAGAACATGGCCAACCAGTAAATCGCTATGTGCCTCCGCAACAGAGAAACAATCAACAACAAGGATATCGGAACTATCGAGGACAGAGAAACAACACTTATAATGCCAACCGATGGCAGAATGGACCACCACCGGAAAAACCTGAGTTACCACCTCCACGATGCCATTTTTGTGGCGAATTCGGCCACATTAGAAGGTTTTGTAAGGACGCAATAGAGTATGATCAAAGAAGGAAGGAACGCCAGAATCCAATGGCCAACATGGTAACAATTACACCGCTTGAGACACAGACTGCTACAATCCAGACCCGTTCTGGTAAACAACTTCAGTCGGCAGCAGAAATCTTTGAACCAGGGATACAAGAACAACGAAGAATGTATAACAAAGCCAGTCACTGGACCACAACAGAACCACCAGTGTTCCCCGAACCTATTCCGGTGACTCAGGCTTCTTCATCAAAGGACGACACAACACAAAAGGATGCATCAGTAGGGCCATCATCATCAGCAGAAACAACAGCAGACATTTCTGCGTCAGTAGAGACTGCAAGTCCAAAAGAACAAGACAATCAAGCTCAACAGGCCTGGGAAATTTTGTCCAAAGCATCCATCACGCTACCTCTAGGCCAACTTCTGACCTTAGTGCCTGGGATCCGAAAACAGTTTCAGCAACAATTCAGTCCAGTACCTTCTTGCATTCCTACGACAGCAGCCGTTCAACCGGAACCTGATGCTGCGATTGACCACGCAGTACCCTTAATCACAGTATGGTATAAGAACCAGAAGATCACGCAAGTATTGATTGATGGAGGCTCAGGCGTAAACATTGCAACCGCAGCATTATGCAAAAAGTTAGGCTGGACCGAAATTGAACCAGTGCAATTCTTTGTTCGAATGGCGGATCAATCGAGAGTCCATCCTGTAGGACTTGTGCGGAATGTACCAATCACTCTACAAGGTACAACCTTCAAGATGACTTTTGTCATACTAGATCTACCCGAATCCACTTTGGATTACAACCTTCTTTTCGGCCGACCTTGGCTGAAGCATGCGAAGGTAATACAGGACTGGTCTGCACAAGAGCTTACGTTCAAGGATGCCCATCGTAAATATGTGGTGAAACTAGATGCTATGCAATCTTGCGAACCTCACGCCCGACCATACTTTGCTGAACCAGTTCACATGTTAGATGGACTATCAGATGATGAAGAAGAGCAATTTCTGAAGAGTAACGCCGATTTAATGACTCTAGGAACTGTTGACCTACAATCCGTCATAGATAACTGGAACACGTCAATATGTACAGTAGTAGCTATCACCGGAAATGCGGTCCAGGAAAATACTTCCTCAACCAATGACGACGAATTACAACCACTGTTCAAGCCAACAGATGATACAGAGAAACCTCAACAATTTTATATTCCAGAAGACCAGCTGATCACGTACAATCTAGGAGATAGAGACCACCCACGACCTGTGAAGATAAGGCAGAACTTACCGGAAACATTTAAGGCGGATTTGATTAAACTTCTTCAAGAATTTGCAGACGTCTTTGCATGGGATTACAAGGACATGAAAGGATTAGATCCGCGCATCTATCAACACAGGGTCATGTTGAAACCAGAAGTGAAACCGCAAAGACAACCCAGCTATAGAATGAACCCTCATTATGCATCACAAGTAAAAGCTGAACTTGATAGACTATTAAAAGTCGGATTCATTGTACCAGTAGAACACGCTGAATGGATCTCACCCATCGTGATCGTGCCAAAGAAAAACAAGCAGTTACGGATCTGTGTGGATTACCGGAAACTAAATGCAGCAACAGTACCAGATCCTTTCCCGATCCCCTTTTTGGATACCATGCTCGACAGAGTCGCAGGTCATGAAATGTATTCATTTCTAGATGGATACAGCGGGTACAACCAGGTTAGAATGGCTGAAGAAGACATACCAAAAACTGCCTTCATTACCAATTGGGGTGTTTTTGCCTGTACAGTAATGTGGTTCGGACTAAGAAATGCACCTAGCACATTTCAAAGATGTATGCAGGAGATATTTTCTCCTTATCTCACTTCATTCATGCAAGTCTACCTCGACGACTTCTCAATCTTTGGGAAGATGATAGCTCATTTGTTTCACTTACGATGCTGCTTTCAGAAGTGCAGAGAATATAGACTCTGCCTTAATCCTAGCAAATCCGTGTTTGCCGTTTCGTGTGGTAAACTACTTGGGCACATCGTATCTACTCAAGGTATTCAAGTGGACCCCGATAAGATTTCAGCGATTTTAGAAGCCCCGATACCCACAACTCCGAAGGAAGTAATGCGTTTTATGGGTCAAATACGATGGCATGGCAGACACTTACGGTGGATTGCTCACCTGGCAGTACCTCTGAACAAGCTAATCACAAAAACTCCCCGACAGTTTGAATGGACTGAAGAATGTCAGACTACATTTGATCGACTCAAGTATCTCCTAACGCACGCTCCAATTTTACAACCACCGGACTGGGACAATCCGTTCCATGTTTTTGTTGACGCTTCAGATATTGCAATAGGCAGTATTCTGATGCAGCAGACAGACAAGTGGTTTCGCCCTGTTTATTACGCCAGTAGAAGACTTGCGCCTGCAGAAAAGAACTACTCCACCACGGAAAGAGAATTTCTAGGACTAATCTACTCAATCAAAAAGTTCAGACATTATCTACTAGGTCGTAAATTTACCTTCCATGTGGATCATGCTGCCCTTGTTTATCTAGTAAGACAGCAGCACTTAGGAGGACGATTGGCACGATGGGTGCTACTTTTACAAGAATTCGATTTTGATGTCATTCACCGACCCGGAAATGCACACGCCTTAGCAGATTTCTTATCACGCCTAGATTCCGGTGAAGCTCCGATAGGAATAGATGACACGACTCCTGCGATTTATAATGCTGAACCACTACCGGATGAGTCACCCAACTTAGAAACACCACCTACATACTACGATCAGATTCTGACTTTCCTCACCGAAGGACGCCTTCCGGCCGAGACTGCCAAGGCAGTTCGAAGAAAAATCGCAGTTGTTAGCCGCCGATTTCGGTTAGTTGCTGGAGAACTGTATTATACAGATCATACCGGAATCCTACTTCGCTGTATTCCACCACATGAAGTTAACTCAGTTATCACTCTGGCTCACTCAATTCCTTCCGGTGGCCATTTTGCAGCAGACTTAACTCACCGGAAAATTCTACAAGGAGGACTCTGGTGGCCAACTATGTACAGAGACATCTCACAGTTTGTTAGACAATGCGATGCTTGCCAAAGAACTGGTCAGCCCTTACAACGGCATCTTTTTCCCCTGCAACCCATCTTACCATTAGAACCTTTTCAGAAATGGGGTTTAGATTTTATCGGGCCAATTACACCTCCAGCAGTATCCAGTAACAATCGATACATACTGACTTGCACAGACTACGCAACTCGATGGGCAGAAGCTTGGGCTTTGCGATCTGCTACAGCAGTTACGGTAGCAAAATGCCTGCTCACGGATGTCTTTCCACGATTTGGATTACCACTGGAAATTGTCTCAGATCAAGGTACTCATTTTGTAAACAATTTAATGAAGGCTCTCACACAGTCCTTCCAAGTCACACATAAATTTAGTTCTCCTTATTATCCACGTGCCAATGGATTGGCCGAAAGTACAAACAAAGCACTGTTAAATATCCTCCGGAAATTGATCATGGAAACACCGGAAAGATGGGACCAACTACTACCTGCAGTATTATGGGCATACCGAACTACATATAAAGTAACCACGGGCCTGACACCTTTCAAGTTAGCTTATGGCTTAGAAGCTATCGCTCCCATGGAAATAGTCATCCCAAGTTTGCGGGTAGCAATCACTCAGAAAATGCTTCCAGAATCTTCACTGACAGAACGAATGGACGCACTCAGAGCACTCGATGAGCACCGATGGCTCAGTTTTTTAACTATGCGTGAAGTTCAACTAAGGCAGGCTAAGACGCACGATCGATATTTGAAGACGCCAGTCTTTTCGGTAGGACAGCTTGTTCTCTTCTATAATGCAAAATCGGACAGAGCAGCAGGAAAATTCAAACTACGATGGTTCGGCCCTTTCAAGATCTCAGCACAAGTAGGTCCGGCAACTTTCCGGTTGACTACGTTGACCGAAATTCCACTTCCAAAGGTAATTAATGGATCGAAGTTGCGACCGTATTATCCCACTACCAGTACGCCTTAATTATTCGGCGACGATCCACGTTTTTGTACAAATTTATACGTTTTGCTTTTAGCCGTCTTTTGTACAGATCTTTATGATACCAGCCGCCTCTCCCTACCAATCACTCAGTACGCACGCCAGCATGCAAACCATATCGTTCCCGCACCACACAATGATCCTCACCTCCACACCGTGTTCTACATATTTAAACCCCTGAGTTGCGCCAAAAACCGCTATTGTGTTTTCGTGATTGTGTATTCTGTGTTTTCTGTGCACCGTGAACGCCATGGACGCTCTAGCTAACTACACCGCTTTCAGTGAAGGTATCCCTGCCGACGTAGGCGAATACCTGCGATGCAGAGGGTTGGCCAACTTCGCTGAGTTGCCTTGGCACTCAGTGGAAGCCCATCCCTTCGCTGCACAGATCATCCAAGCCATTGCCCAAAGCCCCCTCGCAGACCGACAATGGGTCTTCCTTTCCCTCCCACATCGATCCGTCATCACCCTCCAAGCTTTCGCTGACGCCTACCGCCTCACCCTGCAAGGCCGCGAAAATGGCCCGAGCATCCCTGTTGCTCGTATGACCGAACTTTTTCCTCGCTCCTCATCCAACGAATATGCCATCCTATGCCGCCCAGACCCCGAGCGATCCGCCCTCCAATTCCTTGTAGCAATTCTCAACCTGCAGAAGAGAACATATGGTATCTCTCGCCCTTTCTACTCCGCCTTAGAATTAGCAGCCCGCGAACCTGTAAACTTTGCCTCCTACTTCTTCCTGAGAATCCATAGAGAGTGCGTAGCTATCGATAAACAGCTTCAAAAGGGATCCACCCCACGCTCTCGCCTTCCCCACATCATCTCCTTCCTCTTTCCCACCATTCTCGCCGCACAACCCCCACCCACAGGCCCCGCAATTAGGCACGAGGAATCAGCACAGCCGATCGAAGACACCGAAGACGAAGACGAAGAAATTAATCAACTCTTCCGCACCAAGCGCATTCGAATCAGCTCCTCGGAGAGTGAAGTCCAAGGATCCGCCGGAAAAGATCAGGAGACCAAGCCAGACGACCAAGAAGAAACGTACCACGACACCAACACACACATCGAAACATCGACGGAGCAACCAGACCAGCAGGAGCAAGCCGAAACAGAAATACTATCCACCGAAAAAGAATCTGCGCACCACCAAGATGAACAGGAGTCCGCCACCAAAGCATTAGATCAACTGATCGACGCCATCAACCAGACAGAAACACTCGCCAAGGTAAACCCCTCAGACACCGTCCTCCCTACATCACCTCCTGCCAAACCCCTACCCCCACCTGAACCACCCCTTCCACCCTTCACCGAACCAGCACCATCCTCTTCTTCCTCCCCTAACTACTCTCCACCCAACTCCCAGCAACTACGCTCCGATACATCCTCTCAACTACCACCGCCACCCAACGCATTCTCGGAACTTGCCGCCATGGGGCAGTTCCTCATTCAGCTATCACACCAGCTGCCCGCACAATTTACAGCCGCTACAAACAGCCTGAAGGCTGAATACCAGCACAAAGTAGACACCATAGAAGCCGACATCACCCCCCTCCAGGAAGAGATCGTCGCCGTAAAAGCAGAGAATCATCACCTGCAGACACTGCTAGCCGAACTCCAAGCACGGTTCTCAACAGAGCAGACCTTACTACAACAACGAGATGCAGCCCTAGAACAGCTCGCTGCCAAAGACCTGATCATCCAAGATGCCAATGAAGAAATTCAAAACCTAAAGACCGCCCTTCAGGAACAAGAAGACATCAACGCCTCTCTCGAAGATTTGGCCGCAGACTCGAAGACCCAATTACAAGAAGCCACCCAGAAGCTGCAGGAGCAACAGAAAGAAGCTGCCGAAGTTCAAGAACGATTACGGCGAGCCGAAGAATGTGCTGACGCGGTCAACAGCATTCTCAAAAAACAATTAATAAAGGAGGGCCAATACCAGAAAGACATCGCCAATACCCGCAGAGAACGAAACGCATTAAAGAAAACGCTGGATTTCCAAACCCAACAATTCGAACGTCAAGACAACCAAATACGCAACCAGAAGGAGTGTATCCACGAGCTGCAGAACAAATTAACCGAAATAACGACAGCCCGAGACGCAGCGCTCGCCAACGACTTCTATCTACAGGAGGCTTTTCTTCAAACCCAAGCTGACATTTTGTTAAATCAAGCCATAGCCCTCAGTGCAGTTAGAACCGACGCACAATTATTAGAACCCACCACCTTAGTCCAGATGTTAGAAACCCTTAAAAAGAAAATTACCCGAACATTTAGACTTGCCAGAAGTATGTATTTAGAAGGTATAGTATCCGAACCATAGGAACTTGCGGGTACGAGTCCCGAGGACCCGATAATACTAAGTCCGAAAGTTAGTATTAGAAGTCACGATTTTTTGTGCATAATACTTTCACACATGTAAAAGACGTTCCAAGTCCAGCACCAGTCTCCAGAATGATGATTCTTGATTCGAGAATCTCGGTAAGCAACCTAAAATGTCATATCAGAATGGAATACCATCATTCTAGCGACTGGCAGCTTAAGGTCTCGCACTTATAAATACGAATACCCGGGAACGCACACTTACACCAAACGGTGTTGAAGACTACAACCGATACTACATCACAGTGGCTTCGATCGAGCTGGCAAGACACTAGGCGTACGCTGTGTGCCTTAGTGTGGAACAAGACTGAAAGACAACGCTCTTCATGGTGGCCGGAAAGGGTGATGAAGCAAGGTAGCGTCAAGGATGATGCCGATGCAGACGAAAGCAAGACGGGAAGTGATGAAGTGCGCATACAACTGCGGGGAAGAATTGATCATTTCCAGCGACTCGGGAGAAGTGATCATGGCTAGCGATTCGGAAGACGACAGGCGAAACGAACAGGATAATGACGAAGATTTGATGGAGAATATCAAAGAACTTCGACAACATCACCAGAGGATGGGACTCCTACAGTTTGCTAAGTCACCCGGGGGACAGTGGACTTCTTCCACCACTAGAACAAGTGCGATCAGAAAGGATTGGGAAGTTAATTCCTGGCACGGACCGACAGACAATATAAACGGACATCTCAGCCAGGTGGTGATAGGATACTGTATGGTTACATGACTTCTGCAGAAGACATGGATTCAACAGCACAGAGGGTACTTTGATTCCATACACGAAGCGATTAAAGCACAAGATCAAGAAAGAGGGCTCACGTAACAACGAAATCAAGAGTAGATTCTTATTATATGAATAAATCGACATGTTTTTCAGAAGGGCTTAGAAGTTCAGAAAACTATTTAAAGGAAGAGCTGCGAGTATCTAAAGTTTTGAGTCCTTGAGGCAACTAGACCAGCTATACGAGTTTGAAGAAATTCTGGAGAAAGAGACGACCTACCACGTACAGCGACATATTCGGATTGGAAGATAGTTGCAGAACATAGCTATC
>MU260437.1:132500-142500 GCA_020310875.1 Ceratopteris richardii
TTAATTGTCAGAATATTATTTCACTGTTACGAAGTTCTGAGTATTGATAGTGTTTATTTTGTTCTGTTTGTTATCACGGAAGTTCGCGGTGATGAATGTAGAGGAACGGATTGTGTATCTAATTACTTTTAATGTCTTGTAGTATTGTACGTTCTTCAATTGTTGAAATACCCTGAGTCAGCCTGAGTAGTTATATTGCCGTGCGAGTTGAGTAGGTAATTGATGTGTGATTGGAATATGTTCTGTGTGTTTTATGGGTTCATTGAGTACGGTGTGATTCTCTATTGACCTGGAGTATGAGATTTGAACGAGTAATTTCAGTAAAATGTGAACTCTTATTGAAGACGTATTGAACGTGTTGTGACGAATACATCTGTCCGTGGAACGATGATCTCTAGTGAGATACTATTATGGAATTTGTAGCTCAGACTACTACTCTGTGTCAGTAACAGAATAGACTGAGAAGTCGGTATCTAAGTCACAGAAATCAATCATCCTCTAGTGATATTAATAATTGAGCTAAGACGCGCATTAGTGTTGTTGTTGATTGTAGCGAAGATTTGGGAAATTAGTACAGGGCCTCTGTCTAACAGACCCCTACCACTCCCAAGAACCCACGACGATCGGATAGTGTCTTTCGGTAATGATAATTAAAGTGAACATAGTTACGGTGAAGCACTGTTTACGTTAATACTTGTTCGGTAATAATTTGTGTTGACGATAACAGAATCGCTAGTTTAAATACTTTGAACATCATAACATTGTAACACTTGGTGCCGTCTGTGGGAAAGTGGCACTAAAAAATTGCCAGTCGTTTGTCAGAATTAGATTATCAATTCAATTGGGAGTAGCAACAGACCAGATTGTTGCAGACTGTCCCGTTAGTAATATTACGCAATTAGTACAAAAGATGATACATGCCGGTTACTTGATCCGGTGAAACGTATCCCAAGAACCATCAGTCTGGAGTACTAAAGTCAACTTTGGGAGGTAGAAGTACAACTAGGACTGACCCAGTTGTCAAGGAAGTTAAGAATGTTAAAACTGGTTCCGGTCATATTCCGGTAGAGTCCATTACGTCTCTAGTGAATTCCGATACTATTCCGGCACAGTCTATCAAAAATATAGTAACTACAGAACCTACCAAGACGCAGTTGGAATCTCGTTTAACACTCTTGAGAAAAGATTCCGATTCATTTACGATTAAAAAGGCTTTAGTCAAAGAAATCGGTGAAGGTGAAAAAACATCATATTCGGGCATAATTTCGCTGCCTTCCGGTGATATTTCGGTAAGAGAATCACAGTTTTCCGGTGAATCTTCAGCCCAATCACTGCGCTTGAAAACAAGTTCCCATACACTGGATATCAAGGAAGAGGGAAGGCTGTTCGAAACAGAGATTCAAAACATATTAAGCAAGATAATCACACCGGAAAGTGTGTCATCCGAAGATACAGATTCCGGTAGTTCAGAAGGAAAGTATAACACGCTCACGATGAACGGACAACAACAGTTATGTCCACCCAGGCCACCTCCAACAGGTGTAACATACACAAAATTTGTTGGATTTCCAGGAGATGATCCGGATGCTCACGTACGCACTTTCGAGATCAGTTATGCAGTTCTTAACCATCCATCGGATCAGGCATATAAGGCCATTGTTTTTGAATCTACACTGGTCAATGAAGCAGCCAGATGGCTTACGGAATATGACATTAATCATTTCGGTACCTATGATGCAGTACGAGACACTTTTCTGCAACGATTCAGGCTAAAGAAGAATCCCGCCGAAATCTTTGATTATTTACAAAATAACCGACAAAAGGCAAATCAAACCGTACAGGAGTATGCTACTCTCTTCAGAACACACTTGAGGCAACTACCACAGGCCCACGCTAATTTACCTGATGATGTCATCACTCAGTGGTTCATCAATGGCTTAACCCCACAACTAAAGCAGATCATGATCATAAGATGTGTCAGAGCTATGACGCTGGACGCAGTCATTGCCATGGCTCTGCAACTAGAATCCAAAGTCGGTGGATTTACAGAAGATCTGGAGTGGTTAAAAACAAACAAAAATACAGCTGAAGATATAACCAGACACTTGTGCCACTTGTGCACTAAATCAAACGTTCTGCGCTATATGCAACACTGCCGGACACACCACCGGAAACTGTGTCTACAATGCCAGAATACAGGGAACCGCAGCGGTCAATGCTGTTATTCAAGAACATGGACAACCAGCAAATCACTATGTGCCTGCTCAAATGAGAAACAACCAGCAGCAGGGATATCGGAACTACCAAGGATAGAGGAACAACAACTATAATACAAACCGCTGGCAGAACGGACCACCACCAGAAAACCCCAATTTGCCACCACCACGCTGTCATTTTTGTGGTGAATTCGGGCACATTACAAGATTTTGCAAAGATGCAGCTGAGTATGATCAAAGGAAGAAGGAGCGGCAAAACCCAATGGCCAACATGGTACAAATCACACTTGTAGAAACACAGACTGCTACAGTCCAGACCCGATCTGGTAAACAACTGCAATTGGCAGCAGAAATATTCGAACCAGGGATACGAGAACAACATAGGATGTATAACAAGGCTAGTCACTAGACCGCGACAGAACCACCAGTGTTTCCAGAACCTATTCCGGTGACTCAGACCTCGTCAACAAAGGAAGAAACACAACAACGGGAGACAGCAGCAGGAACATCATCAGCAACAGATACATTACCAACCGTAGACACCTCCACATCCGCAGAGGCATTAACTTCAACATCAGCAGAGCCTGTCAATCAATCTCAACAGGCTTGGGAAATCTTATCTAAGGCATCTATCACCCTGCCTCTAGGCCAACTACTGGCATTAGTGCCTGGGGTTCGACAACAGTTCCAGCAACAGTTCAGTCCGGTGCCTTCTTGTATTCCGGCGACAGCAGCAGTTCAACCGGAACCTGATTCTACGGTTGATCATTCAGTTCCCTTGATTACAGTATGGTATAAGAATCATAAGATTACGCAGGTATTGATTGATGGAGGCTCTGGTGTTAACATTGCGACTACAGCCTTATGCAATAGGTTAGGATGGACCGAAATCGAACCAATTCAATTTTTTGTCAGAATGGCAGATCAATCAAGAGTCCACCCTGTAGGACTTGTGCGAAATGTACCAATTACTTTACAAGGTACGACCTTCAAAATGAATTTTGTTATACTAGATCTACCGGAATCCACTTTGGACTACAACCTTCTTTTCGGTCGACCTTGGCTGAAGCATGCGAAGGTAATACAGGACTAGTCTGCACAAGAGCTCACGTTCAAAGATGCCAATCGTAGATATGTGGTAAAATTAGATGCTATACAACCTTGCGAACTTCAAGCTAGACCATATCTTGCTGAACCAGTCCATATGTTAGATGGATTATCAGACGATGAAGAAGAGGAATTTTGGAAGAATAACGCTGATTTAATGTCCTTAGGTACTGTTGATCTACAGTCCGTTATAGATAACTGGCACACTTCAGTTTGTACAATAGTACCTATCACCGAAAAAGCTAAGCAGGAAAATACTGCCCCAACACATGACGATGAAATACAATCGCTGTTCAAGTCAACAGACGATACAGAGAAACCGCAACAGTTTTATGTCCCTGAAGATCAGTTAACCACGTACAATCTAGGAGACGAAGATCATCCACAATCGGTAAAGATAAGGCAAAACTTACCAGAAACATTTAAAGCTGATTTGATTCGACTACTTCGCGAATTCTCAGACGTCTTTGCATGGGATTACAAAGATATGAAAGGATTAGATCCGCGCATCTATCAGCACAGTCATGTTGAAGCCTGAAGCTAAATCGAATAAGCAACCCAGCTACCGGATGAATCCCAATTACGCATCACAGGTAAAAGCCGAACTTGATAGATTATATAAAAGTCGGATTCATCGTACCAGTGGAACATGCTGAATGGATTTCACCAATTGTGATCGTGCCAAAGAAAAATAAGCAACTACGAATCTGTGTAGATTACCGGAAATTAAATGCAGCAACCGTACCGGATCCCTTTCCAATTCCCTTTTTGGATACCATGCTTGATAGGGTAACAGGTCATGAAATGTATTCATTCTTAGACGGATACAGTGGTTACAATCAGGTCAGAATGGCTGAAGAAGATATACCGAAAACTGCATTTATTACCAACTGGGGTGTCTTTGCTTGTACGGTAATGTGGTTTGGATTAAGAAATGCACCAAGTACTTTTCAGCGATGTATGCAGGAGATATTTTCTCCTTATCTCACTTCATTTATGAAAGTATATCTCGACGATTTTTCAATTTTTGGAAAAATGATAGCACATCTGTTTCATTTACGGTGCTGCTTTCAGAAATGCAGAGAATATAGACTCTGTTTGAATCCAAACAAATCGGTGTTTGCGGTTTCATGTGGCAAGTTACTTGGTCACATTGTATCTGCACAAGGTATCCAAGTAGATCCAGATAAGATTTCGGCAGTATTGGAAGCTCCAGTGCTAGCTTCTCCAAAAGAAGTTATGCGCTTTATGGGCCAAGTACGGTGGCATGGAAGACACTTACGGTGGCTTGCTCATCTGGCTATACCATTAAACAAGCTAATCAGCAAAACACCTCGACAATTTGAATGGACCCAGGAATGCCAGATAGCCTTTGATCGTTTGAAGCATTTATTAACACAAGTTCCTATCTTACAACCACCGGACTGGGACAATCTGTTCCATGTTTTTGTCGACGCTTCAGATATTGCGATCGACAGTATTCTAATGCAACAAACACATAAGTGGTTTCGTCCTGTTTATTATGCTAGCAGAAGGCTTGCACCTGCAGAAAAGAACTATTCTACCACTGAAAGAGAATGTCTAGGGTTAATTTACTCTATCAAAAAGTTCAGACATTATCTACTAGGCCGGAAATTCACCTTCCATGTGGATCATGCTGCCCTCGTCTATCTAGTAAGACAGCAGCATTTAGGTGGACGATTAGCACGATGGGTGCTACTCTTGCAGGAATTTGATTACGAAGTCATTCACCGACCCGGAAATGCACATGTCTTAGCAGATTTCCTATCTCGTCTAGATTCCGGTGAAGCCCCGATAGGTATAGATGACACGACTCCAGCGATCTACAGTTCTGAGCCACTGACTGATGAGACTGCCAAATTACAAGCACCATCTACATATTATAATCAGATTTTAACTTTTCTCACCGAAGGATGTTTTCCATCCGAGACAGCCAAGGCAGTACGAAGGAAAATTGCAGTCTTTAGCCGCCGATTCCGGTTAATTGCTGGAGAACTATATTATGTGGATCACACCGGAATCTTACTTCGATGTGTTCCTCCGCATGAAATCAACACGGTCATCACAATGGCTCACTCGACCCCTACTGGTGGTCACTTTGCCACAGATTTAACTCACCGGAAAATTCTGCAAGGAGGTCTCTGGTGGCCAACTATGTAGAGAGATGTGGCCCAATTTGACAAAAACTGCAATAACTATCAAAGGTCTGGACAACCATTGCAACGACACTTATTTCCCTTACAGCCAGTCATGCCATTAGAACCTTTTCAGAAATGGGGATTAGATTTTATTGGTCCAATTACACCTCCAGCAGTCTTCAGTAACAACAGATACATACTAACCTGTACAGACTACGCAACGAGATGGGTAGAAGCTTGGGCTTTACGGTCTGCTACAGCCCTTACGGTAGCAAAGTGTTTGCTAACCGATGTCTTTCCACGTTTTGGCTTACCACTGGAAATTGTATCAGATCAAGGTACCCATTTTGTAAACAATTTAATGGAGGCACTTACACAGTCGTTCCAGGTCACACATAAATTTAGTTCTTCTTATTATCCTCGTGCTAATGGATTAGCCGAAAGTACAAACAAATCACTGCTGAATATTCTTCGCAAACTGATCATGGAAGCACCGGAAAGATGGGATCAACTACTACCTGCAGTATTATGGGCATACCGAACTACATATAAGGTAACAACAGGCTTGACACCTTTCAAACTAGCCTATGGCTTAGAAGCAATAGCACCCATGGAAGTAGTCATCCCAAGTCTGCGAGTAGCAATCACTCAGAAGATGCTACCGGAAGATTCACTAACAGCACGAATGGACGCACTCAGAGAACTTGATGAGCACCGATGACTCAGCTTTTTAACCATGCGCGAAGTACAACTAAGGCAAGCCAAGACACACTATCGATATTTGAAAACTCCAGTATTTTCGGTAGGACAGCTTATACTTTTCTATAATGCAAAGTCAAACAGATCCGCAGGAAAATTCAAATTACGGTGGTTCGGCCTTTTTAAGATCTCAGAGCAAGTTGGTCCGGCAACTTTTCGGTTGACTATGTTGACCGGAAATCCACTTCCAAAAGCAATCAATGGCTCAAAGCTGCGGGCGTATCAACATGCCGCTAGTCCGCATTAAAACATTCGGCGGTGGACCGCATTTTTTTGTTTTTCTTTTTTTTATTTTTCTTGCATGTCTTTATTTTTAGCCGCGTTTTGTCATAAGCCGCCCTCCTTACCATTTACTCCAACAGGCACGCCAAATTGAAAGTAGTATCATTCCAGCACCACACAATGATAACTCTCACTTCCTACCCCCTCCATCGTAAAATCTGTAATTAAGCTCATCGATTGCGCCAAAAAATGCTATTGTGTTCTTGTGATTGTGATTGTGTTTTCTGTGTTCTGTGTACTCGTGCTCTGCGCTTTGTGTATTCGTGTTCATGTGTGCAATGGAAGCATTGGCGAACTACACAGCCTTTTGTGATGGTATCCCTACCGAGGTAGGAGATTACCTGCGTATACGAGGGTTGGCCAACTTTGTTGAGCTGCCATGGCACTCAGTGGAAGCCCATCCCTTCTTTGCACAAATCATCTCTGCCATCGCTCAACCGATAATGGCTCTTCCCCTCCTTACCATCTAGAACCGTAATAACCTTCCAGGCCTTCGCCGAAGCCTTCCGCCTCACTCCACAAGGCCGCGAGAATGGCCCTAGTATCCCTGTAGCCCGCATGACCGAACTTTTCCCTCACCATTCATCGAATGAATACGCCATTCTCTGCCGCCCCGAACCTAAAAGAACTGCATTACAGTTCTTAGTCGCAATCCTTAACCTTCAAAAACGCACATACGGTATCTCCCGACCATTCTACTCCGCCATCGACCTTGCCGCACGAGAACCCGTTAACTTCGCCTCATTTTTCTTTCACCGAATCCATAAGGAGTGTGTCGCCATAATGAAACAAATCAACAAAGGAACCACCCCTCGATCTAGACTTCCCCACATCCTTTCTTTTCTATTCCCAACCATACTCGCCGCTCAACCACCACCACGAGGACCAGTTTTAAGGCATGAAGAGTCAGTGCAGATACTAGAAGATGAGGAAGAAGAGGATGAAGAAGAGCTCAATCAGTTGTTCCGCAGAAAACGTATCAAGATTAGTTCCACAGAAAGCGAAGCACAAGGCTCAGCCGGAAAGGATAGAGATGACGATAAAGAAGAAGAAAAGAACGAAGAAGAGACGTTCCATGATACAGCTACTTCAATGCATAATGAGTCAACAAGTGAGCAACAAGAACAACAAGATCAAGTAGAAATGGAGATAAATTCGACCGAAAAAGAATCAGAGCAATAGATAGATGAACAGCAATCTCATCAAAATGTACTCGACAATCTACTGAAGGCAGTGGAATCCACAGAAGCACACAACGCAGAAATAAATAAGGTACAAACTACTGACTCTACCCTCCCCAAAACATCGCTTGTTAACTCAACTTCCCAACCCGAACCACCCCGCAGCCCCATCAAGCCCAGTCACCACACCGGAACTTCTGAAGCCTCTACATCCTCCCTCAACTATTCACCTCCAAATTCACAACAACTCCTCACTAGAACCTCCTCGCAACCTCGCCCTCCTCTACCACCCCACCCCGTTCCAGTTTTCTCAGAATTAGAAACTATGGGTAGACTACTGATCAACCTATCCCAACAACTGCCGCAACACGTGAAGCAAGCTACAGACGATGCACGAGAAGAATTCCAAAGGAAATTGGAAATAATGGAGGCAGATATCACCCCTCTTTAGGAAGAATTACAAGCAGCAAGAGCAGAAAATCATGCACTACACGAGCAGATCAAGCAACTACAGGCTACACTTCAAGCACAGGAAGAACACTCAAACCAAAGAGATAAGGCACTGGCTGAAAAAGACGAACTATTGACAGCTGCCGACACCGAAATAATAAAGTTAAAGCAAACAATCAAAGATATAGATGACACAAGAATAGCACTAGGGAACCTACTGGAACAAACAAGAATCCAGTTGCAGGATACAATACAGAACTACCAAGAGTAGCAGAGAGAAGCAAAGCAGGCAGTCAAAGAGTTACAAAGAACAAAGGAATCATTAGACAATGTCAACAACATGCTAAAACACCAACTGAACAGAGAATCTAAATATCAGAAGGACTTAGCAAATGCCCACAGAGATCGGGATGCTTTCTACCAAACCTTACAGTTCCAGACCCAACAGTTCGAAAGATTAGATAATCAGGTACGCAACCAGAAAGACAGAATCAATGAGATGCAGAAACGAGTGACGGACATGAAGACAGCAAGAGATGCGGCATTATCAAACGATTTTTATTTACAGGAGGCCTTTTTGCAAACCCAGGCCGAAATTTTGCTTACTGAAGCCATCGCACTTAGTTCCGTCAGAATAGATGCGCAAATTTTAGAACCCGACACTCTGAAGCAATTATTAGAAACCCTTAAGAAAAAAATAGCTCGTACATTTAGATTAGCCAGGAATATGTACCTCGAAGGTCTCATAGAAGAATAGTAAAATTCGGTCATGCAATTTCGCAATGTAATGATGAGTTCGAATTGAGTATGATACCAAGGGTTTGTTTCATGATACTTTTTCGCACATGTAAAAGACTTGCTAAGTCCAGCATCGATCTACGGAATAAAATGCAGGATGATGATTTTTACTTATGCTACAATTTTGGTAAGGGGGATGAAGTGTCAGGACCGAATGAAATATAATCATTCCAACAAATGGCAGTTCAAGCTCTGGTGCTTATAAAATGCGTATGCCCAGCATAGTATTTTTTAGTATACTATTCTTCGAGCTTTGGTGCTAGTTAACAAACTTTCAGCATATTATTTTCGGCGAGCCTTATAACCATGTCTGAATCAGATATCTTAAGATGGCGACTCAGGAGGAGAGCAACTGCACAGAGAATGATAGTGCCTACATCAGATGACACTGATACTACATTACAAGATGATGGCAATGATTCAACGACATGTGCAACGACAAAGGCACAACATAACAACAAAGCATTATTCACCGATTTCAAAATAGAACTCGACATATAGTCTATGAGGAATAAGAACTAGCTTCAGAGAATCGGACTACTACAGTTTGCCAAGCTACCATGGGAACGTTGGACAGGTAATGAAGATGCAACGACTCAGTTGCAGATTATGCGACAAACAAAAGGACAAATTCTAAATCAGGTACAATTTTCACCACAATTAGTCGCAGCAATATTTCAAGTGCCTCTGTATGACGATGACAGTATTCCTAATTGTTCGAATGACGACATGAGAAAGGATTTTGGAAACTGCGAAGGTTGTAGAAAATATTACCTGATGAAAAAAGCAACATACATTCGGCGCGAACAATTCAAATGGTATTTAGAGAGACTGTGTTTTATCGTCAGATTTGATTTAATGTCTAGAGAGAATTTTTCACCCTTAGTATATGCAGAAGGAGGTGGTAAAGTCAGCTGGGCTCACTGGCTGTATAACCACTTGTATACACAGATTTTTGTCGGGGACAAGCGCAGGTCCCAAAAATGTAGTCGTCTATCAGTCTTTTTAGCTGCTTTATTCAAATATACGCACTTAATCAAATATCAAC